>JAWNMZ010000016.1:652500-677500 GCA_035043445.1 Drosophila silvestris
ATATCAACATTTTTACTTGTCTTAAATGACTTTTGATTGTTTAGTTTGTATCAATCCAAGTCCAGATTGAAATTCTGAACCAGAATTCAACATTTGCTCAGTGAACTATTAATCGAAACGTTTCTTATTGTTTTTATGTTCAACCTTTACAATTGATGTACTGGAAGCGGAAACGGAACCGGAAACGGAACCGAAACCGGAACCGGAAAGTAAATTCGTTTCGATTGATTTCAAATGGAAATAGGTAAATAGTTAATCAGTTAGTGTCAGTTCGTGGCCTACCTGAGAGCTGGCGACGAGCAGCTCGACGGTGAGGCGAACATCATCGGTGCCGCACATAAAGCCCTCTTCGCGCATCTTCTCGAATATCATGTACTGCGCCTTCCACTGACCCTCCGGTGTGCCAACAATCGTGACCTTGCGCTCCGTTTGTTGGTCCAACGGCTTGTCGGCGTCGAGCGGCGCAATTTTGAGGGATGCGCTCGAGAAGCGCATTATGCTGCGAATGTGCGAGCCCTTGGTGCCAATGATTGCCCCAACGGCATTATTCGGTATATACAGATACGTTGTCTCCTGCATATCGTTGGGGAAGGCCGGCGGCACCACGCTGGCCGGTGTTTTGGACATGGCAAAGCTTTGACAGGAGGGGAACGGCATGCTCGTATTGAAGACCATGCCATTGCCCGGTGTCGACATCATTGCCATTGGATGCAGGCCGGGGAACATGAGGCTCTGTGGCGCAATTGCCTGCAGATCATTCTCATAGCTTTGGCGCAGCTTGGTGCTAATTTGGTTTTCCGCCCGTGACATATTCTCAATCAGCCCCTTCACCGTAATGATGCGCTCCAGATTGTAGCTGTTAATGTCATTGATCGAGCTGACGGTTATCTTCGTGTCCGTGTCCTGCATGATGCGCTTAATCGTGTTGCCGCTCTTGCCAATGATGCGACCAATTAGATTATTATGTGCGAGTATCTTCAGGCAGATCTCACTAGGGAGACACACACACACATGGGTTAAGTTCAATTAATTGTTGTGATTGATTTGGTATTGTTTGAGACTTACCCCTTATTCGTGGATAGCGCCTCCTGTTGCATAACCTCCAATATGCGCTTGCATGCATTGGTGCAGTTATCGGGATTGCCATAGATCGTAATGGACTTCTCGAGTGAGCCAACATTCTCCTTGCGATGCACATCGACACGGGCGCGACTCTGTTGTGTGATGGTGCGAATAGTGCTGCCCTGTCGTCCAATGATCGCGCCCACCATCTCGCTCTGTACCAGAATGCGCAGCGGGAAGTCCGCCTGGCGTCCGGGTCCCGGCATGCCCGGATACGGATTGCGCTGATTGCGTATGCTGCGCCGTTGATTTTTGTCCAATTGCTCCGCGTGCAGTTTGCTGCCCTCGAACTCGACGCCGTTCAGACCACCGGCAGCTCTAAATGAGTTTTAAGGCAATAATCAGTTAAAAAAAAAAATAAAAAAATAAACAGAAAGAAAAACGAGAGAAATTGTTAAGAAAGTGTGCAAATTGAAATGGAATTATATTTGGATGATATACGTATGTATCTGTATGTATGTATGTATTTATGTATTGCATAGTGTGTTTATATTGATAACATTTTAAATTTTAAAACACACACACACACACATATATATATATATATATATATATATATAAGTATATATATATATACATATATTGGTATGTTGTGGTACAAATAATTGCTTCCAGATCAGATCAAACATTATTACAACACACACAAACACACACAGGCAAGAGTAGCTACATAAAAACGCCCTAAGCACAACACACAAGCACCGACCCGACCCGACCCGCCCCGCCCCGACCCGCCCACTCCCCGCACAGTCACAACAGCCAAGCGCCCCGCCCCCCCCTTTTGCCACCAGCCACAATTGCGATCAAGCTACTAATTAAATATTAAGAATCAGTAATAAATATATATATATCGATATGTATGTGCACATATATATATATATATAGCTGGAAAACAATCGATAACTGTCGATGATGTGGATGTATATATGATATATGTTTTATAAATAGGAGCCCAATTTGTTTCGAATTTATCGATACATTTTATCGATAATTTTCCATCTATTACACATACATAATTAGAGGATTGTAAATTTGTATTCCAGTTGTACTTAACACTAGATTTACACACAGCTTTAGAACCATTTCCAAGCCACGTAAATCTGGTATTAATTATATGGATTTTGTAATTTTGTAATTTTTTTTTTGTCTTATTTGGTTTATCTATTAGCTATTAGTGTTCTTTAAGTTATTTTTTAAAGTTGTTGTTGATTGATATGTATATACCTTTGCGCCTGCTCAGGATTTTCGAATGTTATATGTACTGTTTGAGTATTTTGATCCTTACTAGAAATAGCCTCACATTGTTTGACGATGCCATAGGGCTTCAGTAGCGGTTCGATGTCTTCGAAACGTGTTTGCAGCGGTATGCCGCTTATTAAGATTTTTGATGTTGTAACACTGTGAAGAAAATAGCGTAAAAACACACACAAAACAAAAGAAAACAAAGAGAAATAAAAACACAAACGAATCAAACAAAACAAAAAACAAAAGCAAAAAGAAACAAAAAAAAAAGTTAAATAAGGAAAGTAAGAAAATAAAAATGGAAAAAATAATACGAAAGTTTGTAGTGAATTTCAGTTATTTTTTTTAATATTTTTTTTTTTCATTTTGATGTGATAAAGCAAGAAACACAAAAACAAACACACGAAATTAATCAAATGAGGGAAACGTAAAGAAAGAGATAGAGAGAGATAGGGATAGAGATAGATAGATAGAGAGAGAGAGAGAGAGATAAAGAGAGCAGTATGTCAGTAAGAGAGTCAGCAGCGCAACTAACAGCTAAAAGAGCGAGAAATAGCGAGCGTGAAAATGAGAGACTGCGTGAATTTTGAATTTTGCTTGGTTTCTTCTTTTTTTAATGCTTCTTTTCTTTTAGTATTTACGGGTTGGGTGGATGGGGGCGGGGGTGGGGGGATAGGTGTTGTGTTGTGCCATATAGCGATTAAGGATACAAACAACATCCACACAGAACCATGTGAAGGCGTTAGACAAAGAAATGACAGAAACAGAGAGTCTGAGAGAGAGAGAGCGACAGGGACAGACATAGAGAGAGAGAGAGAGACAGAGAGAGAGAGCAAAAAAAGGATTGCGAATGTGCTGGACACAAGAGAGAACGAAAGATCGCGAGGCGTTTGCATGTTGTTTTCGGGCGTTTTTTCTTTTATTACTCTGTTATTTGAAATATTTCCAATTATTTTTACAGTCAAAATAGTTAAGCGGCTATTGGCTAAGATCTACAAAGTTGGCAACAACTAAAGCAACAACAACATGTGTATATGCATATGTACGCATATATGTCATCTGCACACGCACACAGACAGAGAGAGAGAGTCAGACAGACAGACAGACAGCAGAAAAGGAGAGCGTCATAACATCCTGTTGCCATAACGGCATCAGCAGCAACTAAAAGAAAAATACGAACAGACAGCAACAACAACTACAAAAAGCCGCCGCGCTCAGCGCTTTTTGGCGCTAAGAGACAAGAGCAGCAAGAACAACAACAAAAACAACAACAACTACTACAAAAACAGCAAATACAACAGTGAAGCGAACAAGACTGGCAAGCAAGATCACAACAACAACAACAACAGCATTGCAAAAATCTCGATCTGCTGCTGCTGCTGCTGCTGCTGGTGCTGCTGTCGCCGTTGTAGTCTCCACTGGAATGTTGCACATTTAATATCATGTTTATTTTTCTTGGAAGTAATTTCACTCCAGTCGCAGTCGCGTCGCATAAAAAAAACGACGACGACGCCAAAAACTCAAAAAACAAGAACAAATAATAAAAAAATAAGGGAAAAGAGAAATGCATGCGGAAGATTGAATACCCTTGCTCTGCAGAAGCATCAAATACATAAGTGTACATAAGTACATACATCTAATCATCATAATATAAATATATATACATATATATATATACATACAGCTATGTATTTATGTACAGGTATTTTAAAAGAATCGATCGCCTCTTGTCTCAATTGTGCTGACTTTTTTCGTTTTTATCACTTTTCGCTTTTTTTAATTAACAGGCCTTTCAGCAATTCCAGCGAAAATCGCAGCGTGTAGGCAACTCTATTTTATGAATGAAAGCGCACGCCGCTTTAGATGGGCATGCATAGACAGAGAAAGAGAAAGAGAGGCACAGAGATTATGAGAGAGTCGCCAAATTGAGTTTACGAACCAACAACGAAACAACAACAGCAACTTCAGTTTCACTTCACATGCTCTGGCCGCCTTCTTCTTCTTCTTCTTCAGCAGTAGCAGCAAAAGGAACAGCAGACAAATTTCATTGCCGCTTATCCGCCTCTGTCTGATATCTTGAGATGTTGTGTGTATATATATGCAAATACAGTCAAACATCGCTATGGCGAAGGATCACTTGACTTATTTAAAAAAGAAACAAAAATTCAAAGAGCGCGGTGTACTTGGGAATATGGAGATCTTTGTTGTATATAGCAAGAAGTGCACCATAGTGGAGTTGGACTGTAATTTTTGTGGCCCGTTTTTCCTGGAATTGAAGTCGAAACGACGAGCAAAATATGCTGTCACTGCTCTTTTCAATATGTAGTTTGTTTTTTTTTGTTCCTTACACTTTTTGTGTAAGTTTCAAATTTGAGTAGTTTTGCTGCTGGGTTTATTTAATGAATTGCCAACATTGCATTTCCTTCAGATGACAACAGTTTTGGCTGCACCAGCACAACCACCACTGACTCTCAAACTGTTCACCAGGCGAATTGCAACTGTTGCTCACAGCTTGAGGAGCATTGCGCATGCGTCGCAAGTACAAAGTGTAGACTAAGACTAGGCATAGGCGTGCGAATGGCAATGGGGATGAGAGGTGGAGAGATGGGCCCATGGAGTGAGGGTGTCAGTCAGTCAGTCTGTCAACCCTACCCACGTCCATGTCCTGCCTCAAATATATGGGAATGTCATCGTTGCAGTTCGTTGACGTCGCCGCCGCCCTGTGCACCACCAATAGGAATTTAAACCTATACTCGCTCTCTTTCTTTCCAACTCTCTCGCTCTCTCTGTCAACAGAAATAATTATGCTCTGTTTTAAGAGTGAAATGGAGTATGTGGCTTTTTCTATATACTTGCGTATATAGCCGCATTAAATAAAATGTTAATAACTGTTAACAGTTACGTTTAATGAAGAAATCGTCTCTTTATCACTTTTTTTTATTTGAAATTTAGTGAGAGAGCAGAGTATTGCTCAGTCGGAAGTTTCCGACTACAATTGTTGTTCATAGGTATTTTTTATAACATGTGACTTGTCTGTGGCGCCTCTACTAACCAATGACCTCTGCTGCTGCTGCTTGGCACTCTCTTTTATACATGAAAACACATATATACACACACACGCACACACACACACACACAGAGAGAGACGCAGATACTCGAAAGCGCCATCTGTGTGTTGGTGTTCTTATCAATGCACGCGGTCCCTTCTTTTGCGCCTTCTCTCAATCAATATGCAGGCAGCGCAGTCGGCGTCTCTGCTGTTTATTTTGGCATTAACACACACACACACACAAGCAAGAATGAAAAAATGTACACGCATACACAAGGCTATGCACATATGTACATGCATGCACATATGCACACATGCACGTATATATGTATGTATGTATTATCTTTTCAATAAAGAAAGGCATGCGTGCATGGACTTGCATCCATATATGTAGCTGTGTATGTGTGTGTATAAGTGTGCGCACGTTTTGTTTTGCTTGTTTTCCTTCTTTCTTTTTGTCGAGACATTTTTATGAATGAAAAGGTAAGAAATCTGTTGCTGCTGTTGTAAACACACACACACACACATGTATATTCGTATTGGCAGCACTTTCAGCTTTGTTTACACACACACATACACGTATACAATATGACATGCGTGTATCTATGTATATATTATATATATGTATCTATGCACGTCATAAATAAAATTTAACAAAGTAAAAAAAAGGCAATCAATTACGATCTAGAAACGAAAACAGATGCAAGCCCCAAAATATGTCGTACATCAAGTTTTCTAAAGTATTCCAAATGAGACTTTCGTTACTTATGATAAGCATTCATTTTACTTCTTTCTTATCAATATGCAATCAAAATCTTTACGTAGAAAACGTTTTTTTTTTATATATATATACAATATCTGTATCTCGTGTTGCGTTGTTGATTTTATTGAATCTAAGACACTCCCCTATAAAACAAGCGGGTTTTCCAAAAATGTGTTTACTTTAGTACTACTCATATTATTGCTCCAGCTCAACTAGCAAACATTTTAATGTATATACTTTCCAATTACGACGAACTTTTAATCGATGGCTTTAGCATAATGATAAAATCAGTTTTCTAGGCTTGCAAGGACTTGTTGAACGACCCTCGCTTATGTATGCGTATGATTGCACATTTATGTGCATATGTTGGAATTGTACGCAGATACACATACACACACACACACACGCACACGCACACGCACACACACATGCAAACTTGTTTAAGACTATCAGTGGCTCTTGTTGTTGGTGTAGATTTGACCTCAATTGACTGGCTAAAGCGCATTCAGACACATCCAAATATATATGTATTTGTATATATGTATTGGTATATATTTAAATACATAAAATATACTTAAAACATTATGAAATTGTTATTCGAACACAAGACATCAATACTGAAGATGGATGAACATTAAGATCTGGGATAAATTATGAACAAAAAAATTGGAGTCTTTAAATTAATCACAAATAAGCCGGTCAAAATAATAATAGTGGAATAGTAGTGAAGCTTTTCCTGGGACTACAAAATATTTCTAAAAACTAGATATGATATGCGGATGTATTATTCTACATTTAGTGTTTGGTTGCATAGTCCTCATTAGAAAGGATTGCCACATAGCGATGGTACATGAGGTGCAGCAAGTTTGGGCCTATTTTCGGAGAAATCAATGTCCAAAAACATCTTCTCAATTTCCCGAAATTTGAAATTTTACGTAGGATTAACGTTAGAAACTATCTTTATAACTTCACAACATAAATTCTCAATCGGGTTGAGATCACTTTGACTTCATTGATTTACTGGCGTATTAGCAGTCGCTGTCCCGATGGAATGTCCAAATCAATGGCATCTCATCCGTAACATGTGATAGCATTATTTTACCCGTTATTACAACAATTAGAACCCGATCTGAGATTACTTTTTCCAATATTGGTCCGTCAGCGCAATAAGAGAAAGTCGACCAAATCATTATAGACAATCAGTCATGTTTAATGGCGGAACACGTGTATATAGATTACAGATACAGATTATGAGTTGGGTAATTGTCCTAGATTACCACTAAATGTTCCTCCTTTTCTTCAATTAAAATGTTATTTTTTAGACTTTACGCTTCTTGCATTATGTTCTTTTTTTTGTTACATTCTTTTTAGTATTTTAAATCATTCCCCGGATATATTTAAAAACATTTAATAAACTTATTCAGTTGTACATATTTCGACTATTTTTACCGGCACTAACAGAAGATAAATAAAAGGAATGGGTCAACTACAAAAATGGGGTCTAAGGAGATATATCGAAGAGTAAAATTGTCACAGGAATCGAAGGGATTATGAAAGGAGCTATGAAAATAATAATAATAAAGCAGCACGATTATTATTTTGGCCGCATCTGTACAAATGTATATATATATATATATATATGTTTATCTAACCATTTACTGCTGTTGCTGCCCAACAATTGCAATTGCATTGCCTGTTATTTGATTGGAGTATTTGTGTTTTGATAAAAATAGATCGGCAAACAATTGAAGGCGTGTCGTAATGGCCATTTGCCAAAGCCATAGTAATGATACCACACACATGATGTCAATTGCAGGATAATTGCTGAATGCAATAATTAATTATTTGATAAAAAAAAAAACAACACTAAGATTGCTGTCAGAAAAACCCAACAAATTATGCAACCAAAAATATCTATATATATAAAACAACGAAAACAGCACAAAAGCCAGGTTGGAGCTATTAATGCTGGCAACAGCTCCCCGAGCCATCTCCGCCCAGCCACTACGAGTTTTAGATATGTTTCATTGGATTTCAGTTTTAATTTTTTTTTTTTAGTTTAGAGAATACGTCAAATATGTTGAAAATGTAAAAGCACAAATGATTGATTGATTGAATGTGCGATGAGTGTTGAGTGTTAACAAGTTTCTTTCACTCTTAGCTGTTTACTAACACTAACAAATAACACACACCCACACACACACACACTTGCAGCACTTTTGTAACTTCCGACATCCGTCTAAGAACGCATAGACACAGAGAGAGAGAGAGAGAGGAGAGGCAATTGAGAAACACTCACCGATCATAAAAACGTACTAATTTCGTACTCTGTTGTTGTTGTTGTTGTATTTGTTGTTGATGTGGTTGATGGATATAATAATGGTGATTATTATTATTGTTGTTGTTACTGCTGCTGTTGCTGCTGATATTGATTCTGCTGCTGCTGCTGTTGTTGTTGTTATTGCTGCTGCTGTTTGGGTAATTGCTGCTGCTGCTGTTGCTGTGCATTTTAAGTTTTTTATTTTTTAAAATTTTGTTGTTGGTATTGTTATTGTTGTTGTTGTTGTTTAGGTGCAATATGTTTCGTTGGCTTGCTTGTATGTATTTTTTATGCACAGCAACACCTTTTGTATCTGTTGTTGTTCTTTCGTTTCAAACTCAACAACTAAAAACACAGAGTATGGCAAAATTGACACTAAGGCACAACACACACACACATATATATATATATATATATATATATATATATGCACACACATACATATACAAAAAAAACAGCGCGAGCACGTTAAATAGAATTACAAAACATTTGAAAAATGTTTGAATTATACAAATATGTGGTTTAAAAAACGTTGCCGACATGACGTAGACGCTCTCTCGCTCGCTCTGCTCTCCCACAAGACACCACACACACAAACACAAACACACACACACAACATACATACGCACACACACACACATATGCACGTGAGCAAGAGAGAGAGAGAGAGTCAAAGTCGCTCGCTCGCTCAGGCGCACTTGTTAATCACAAGCAGAAATTGTACAACTGATATGATTATGATTTTATATTATTGTCGTTGTTGTTGTTGATCTTTTAGCGCGGATGTTTCTACTTCTTGCTACTTTTTAGTCACGCGTATAGGCTTTGATTCGCTGCTGCTACAACGCGAGCGGGGAGTGAAGGGGGGGCGGGGGAGGGGGTCGCAGGCAAGTGCATGGCACAGCAACAGTTAACTGACTGGCTGGCTGGCTGGCAGGCAGGCAGAGGCAGCACAAGCTGACTCACAATACAACAACAAAAATAAAAGAAAAAAAGAAGAAAAAAACGCGATTTAGAGCGGACTGCGCACGCTGTTTATTTAGCATGCATGTATTCAACTTATCGATAGTCGTCGAACGTATGCCTATCGATATTTCTACGTACGCAATCGTACACATACATACAAATATTATAATTCCAAAGTTAGATTGAACTATTTCCAGTTTGCACAGACAAACACACATACACACATAAGCGATACGTGTCTGGCTAATTAGCAACAGACGCAATAGAAAAAAATAGATACATTTTACTCTCTTATATACAATACATCATATATACATATACATATATATATATATATATATATTTATATATGTAAGTATGAAAATATGTTGGCAGCATTGGCGCCCAAGCAAAGAATGCAGCC
The DNA here is from genome assembly GCA_035043445.1 of Drosophila silvestris. Lineage (NCBI taxonomy): Eukaryota > Metazoa > Arthropoda > Insecta > Diptera > Drosophilidae > Drosophila > Drosophila silvestris. Next base: position 662,366 of record JAWNMZ010000016.1, read on the forward strand.
TTATTTCGAAGAGAGGGGAGTTAAAGGGGATTGGATTGAAGTGAACTGAATTGCACTGAAAATAAAAACAAGGCTGCTGCAACAGATCAACAACAATGTACATGCTATTTCTCTCGCTCTTTTTGTCTTATTGTGCGCAGAGTGCAATGTTGAGCCCAGAATCCGATTAATGACTACACACACAAGTCAGAGTCGTGCAAAGTAGGTCAGTTTACTCTATAGCTGCTGCTATTTGCTCTTTTATTTCTTTTTTGGGGCTGGGCGCAACTAGTCTAAAGAAAGGCGCACATGTCAAATGTGTGCGTGTGTGTGTGTTTGTGTTTCTGTGAGCATAGTGTGCATGTGGCTAGCTTAAATTGATTTTTAATGTCGTTGCTCGTTGCTGCTTGATTTGCTTGCTGCATTTCTCTACGTGTGTACTGCTAGGTAAGCTTAAAGAAGAGATAGAAAAAGAGGAGCAAAGAGGAGACAGACAAGTTCGCAAGGTAAGGCAATGGCAAAGGCGGGCAGCAAAAACTGTCACGCACACACACAGTGACGCCGGCTAGCCGCATTCTTTATAACGGTTCCACAATATCTGTATGTGCTGCTTTTCGCAATTTGTTTGTCTATCCTCTACACACACACACACACACATACATACATATATGTACGCATACTTGTGTGTTTGCATAGATAAAGGAAACGGCGACAAAAAATAAAAACGAAATCGTTGACTTGCAAAAACTACAAGGGAAAAACGACACGACAAAAAAAAGACGTCCACCTACACACACACACATTCATACGCATATGTATGTACACACACTCAATTGAGCATTTTTGCTAAACATTCATCACTCACTTTTCACAGCTTGTTTCTATTTGTTGTTGTTGTGTGGCGCTGTTGCTCTAATATGAATATCACTTAAAGCTTTAATTTTCTTTTATTTTTTCTTTTGCGCCCACGACGACCAGCGAGCGATGACTATTATTAAAAAAATAAATGAAAAACCCAACACGCGGCAAAAAAAAAACACCAACAGCAGGCGTATAATATTTTATAATTTTTGCTGTTATTTTGCGCGTTGCCGAGCTGTTGAAATTATCTGTTCTTAGTTTTTCCAACTACTACGCCGAGTACCTCCGATAAAGACGACCGCAAAATGCAAAGAGCATTTAACTACTGAAACTAAAACAGGCACGACAAAGAGCATGGCGCAAAACAACAGCAGCAGCAGCGCCGAATGGAATGGATGGGGACCGTAAAGCAAAATCAAGTGGCTGTCGCTTTGGAGCACCGTTAACAGAGAGAGAGTGAGTGAATGAGTGAAAGAGAGAGAGAATGAGAGGGAGAGCCGCCAGCCGGCTACGCGGCTGCAAAGCGACAAACACGCTAAAAATCGTCGCCGTTTTTTTCGCTCTTTACTTGCTTGGTATGTGTAACTGTGTTGGTGGAGTGAGTAAAAGCATGATTAGCGCGCAACACTTGCGAAAATGAAGAACAAAACGACGAGAAGCAACAGCGTTGGGCATAAGGTAGCAGAAATATGCCAATATGCGTTTACGTTCAAGTCGTGTGTCGGTGTTGCCAGATAGTGGCAACAGTTGGCAGAGCGTAAGTCACTTCCATTCCAATCCGGCAGCACCTCAAGTACGTTAACGTAACGCGTGCGTTTGCTCTTGCGGGAGTGACTTAACACATAACAAAGCATAATATCACATATGTATGTATTTATGTATCATATGACGCTTTCATTAATGCAAATTTGGCATAGAGCATATATTATCATATATCATATTCTTTTGCATACATACACACATACTCACACATGTATGTTCTGAAAGAATACAAATATTTCTTGACAAAAATGACAACTCTGTAAGCGACTGTCAAGTGTAGCGCGACAAAAGCTTAAAGCACACAACGCAGCAGCAGCAGCAGCAGCAGTCTTCACAAGCTCCAATAACCCGGCGCTGACGAGTCGCTCTCTCTCTTTCTCTCTCTCTCACTCTCCACGCTCTCTTTAAATTGTTGCGCTTTTTCGAAATCAACTCACACACACACACACAGACACATGTACATACACAAGTGTACATGCAGATCTCTCGCAAGACAAGTTGTTATTGCGCTCTCGCTCTTTCGCTTTTTATTACGTATTTACGTTCGCTCTGCACTTAAAATGTGCAACACAATTCAGCCTTTGATTACGTCACGCATTCGCATTGCATGCGTAGCGACGAGTAGCGAGGAGTCGCACAAACTACTACACAGTATGTGTCATTCATTGCGTGTGTGTGCGTATGCTTCTGCTGTGCTGTTTTGGTTTGCCAGGCGGCGGCGGCGGCGGCAGCAGCAGCAGCAGCAACAGCAGCAGCAGCAGCAACAGCAGCTCCCCAACTATTTGTTATTTCCGGTCATTTATTGTTTTGCTATATATACATACAACTACACATACATACATCCATGCATGCAGGCATCTGTGTATGTGTATGTGTATGTGTGTGTATTTATGTAAGTTTTTGTTTACGGTGACGTCGACACACACTTGTCGTTGGCGCCAGTTGTCAGTTTTGGGGTCGGAAAATACGTTTGTCAACACTGGCGGCGCAACAACAAACGCCGAATAAAAACAACAACAATAACAAATTATGATTATACGAGATTTCTGTGTTTGTCGCTGAACCAAATATTTCACCAACATTTTTAAATGTGACAACTACAAATATGTATTACATATATAAATATGTATGTATGTTTGTATGTTGTTTGTATGTGTATGTTGGCCGCAAAAGCGAGCAAAACTCCACGCAAAATTAAGTAAATAAAAGAAAAACGGTAAAAACAGTTGTAAGCAGGCAGGCGGGGCAGGCAGGCAGTCAGCAACAGCAGCAGGCAACAACCGCTTAAGGTTAATAAAAATTTCGACTTCATTTTGGTAGTTCAATGGCCTCAATAAAAAGCAGCGGCAGCAGCAACGACGCTTACAGCCAGCAGCAGCAGCAGCAGCAGCAGCAGTTAGCAGCAGCAGCAGTCAGCCGGCCGGCCGGCCGGCAAGCCGCCCTGGTTAGCTTTTGATCGTAAATTGCTGATAACGCGCGGGGCGCAGCAACAGTAGCAGCAGCAACAACAGCAACAGCAACAGCAGCAGCAGCAGTCGCAGCCGAGCAACAACAACAAACACATGCGCAAGGAGGACGCGTGCTTAAAAGCTGCTCGCTAAACACTATAATAGAGATCAGTAGTAGTACAGTCTATCTAAACATGTGCTTAAAAGCTCCTCGCTAAAATGTTTTAATGGAGTTCAGTAGTAGTACAGTCTATCCTAGGCATGTAACACACAGTTGTGGTCAAAATAATGGTAGTGCTGAAAAACGAAAAATATTTGGTTTCTTATCTGGGAATGTTTTGGAATACTTTTATTTTCCAAATACTAAACGTGGTCAAATATAAACACACATCATATGTAATTTTTAACAAAAGGAAAGCTGAGAAAACTTCACTATTATGTGACTACTATTATTAATTTAATAAACATAAATATACAAATTATTAAATTTAGACTTTGTTTAACTTTAATGTTTACTTATCTAGAGCATTCATTGTTTGTGTTTAAATACAATTTTCATAATTTAACCATATTTTATGTATAATTTTTTACTTTTCATTACTATTATTTTGACCGCAGCTGTATGCTGTGTACAAGTGCATTGTTTTCAATGCAATTTTATGATTGCTCTCTCTCTCTCTCTCTCCCTCTCTGTCTCTGTCTCTCTCTGAATGCTGAGCTTTTTACAGTGTTCTGAAACGGTGTGTGCAGCTGTCACAAAACAAAACAAGCAAAGAGACACTGAAGAATTGTATGCATATGGAAGAAGTGTAAGACGAGGAGGCGGGGGAGGAGGTGGTGGAGGAGGGGGAGATGTGTGTGCGTGCGTGTGTGTGTGTGTGTGTGTGTGTGTGTGTGTGTGAAGGGGATCCAGTGCTCAAGGAAATGTGGCAAATTGACCAAGAAGTTCTTCTCAAGCGAAGCGGGGAAAATTGCGATGTACGCGCGCTTGCAACCCTTAGTGAAATGCTTTCTTCCCTTATCAGAGACAGCAGCCAGTACGACTGGTAAGGCTAGGTGACAACACCAACAACCAACAACCAACAACAATGCGGACAACACAAATAATGCTCTACCTGCTGCAGTGCGTGTCGAATGCAAGGAGGATCTGAGGACACACACAAAAAACAATATATAAAAAAAAATAAAGAAAATAAGAGAAAAGAAAGGGTTGCCACAGCGAATATGCAGCTGCTGCTGCTAGTGAAGAAAGTGATCGCCGCTCAACCGGTGAAATAACGGTAGAAGAAAGTCGGAAGCCAGCGGTCATCATTTCTTGGAATGCAAACGGTTCTGAGCCATTTCTGCATACGATCATCATCAGCAGATCGGCGATTGCGAGTTGCACGTGTCGCGCACAACAACAGTTGGTCGCCAGCGAATGTGAGAGTGAGAGTGGCACAGAGCGAGAGCGAGAGAGTGAGAGAGACGACAAGCTTAAATCCCGTTACATTAAATACATATGTCTAAATATATAAACCTGGACTAGTTGTAGCAAAATATCAACTAAGAACTATGAAGAAAATACAATTTCCTTTCTATCAAAACACAAAGCTACATCACATAAAATCGAGTCTTTCCGCTTTTTATTTATATATATATATATATTTATATAAATTTGATATCCTTAAAATGTTTGAAATAAGTTCAAGTTTATCAAATGTTGCAACAAGGCGAAATATGAGAATATCTTGAAAACAAGTCTCTTTTAAAGATAATATTTCATTATTGGAAAAATTGGAAATAGGTCGATGTAAGTTTTAGGTTTAAGTTAAGTAAGCGTGAAAGTGAAACACGACAAAAAGAGTTTTAGCATCATTTTGTCCGATTGTCATTGAATGTTTCTCACTTGTAATATACATACATATATAATAATGTATATACATGCATATATGTATCTGATGAAGAAAGAAGAAGTCTGCTGCATCATTGAGATGATCAAAGATGCGCACAAATGTAACTGTATACATATATGGAATATATGTCAATTAAATCACACTATAATTTGATATCATTTTGGATGCATTTATCGAGCGTGTTCTATATAAATTTGTATATTATTTACTGCTTGTTAGCCAATCTTTGATTTCTAATCGAAATAAGCAGTTTGAATGAATTCAATTTATCGGGCGTGCACTGTATGCATGCATGTATAAGGAGCAGTAGTCGCCAACTGTAGCAACAGCAGCAGCAGCAGCAGAGGCTGCAGCATCTCTCGAGGTACAGAAACTCTCTCGCTGCTTCCTTTGGCCCTGGCCATGAGATTTTGCTGCCCGGATTTCTCAGCGCTGCTCTGCTCTGCTGCTCGGAGCGCTTTGGCATTCTTGAAAAACTAAGCCAGCAGTAACACGAATCTTGCCATTGCCTGTCTCTGTCTCTCTCACTCTCTCTGTGTGCATATACATACATATATATATATATATATATATATATATATATATGTGTGTGTGTGTGTGTTTGTTGTGTCGTTGAATTCTTGGAAATTTCTAATGAACACAAACACAAAAAGGAGCACACAAAAATGTAGTAGAGAACAAAAAAAAATATAATAAAAAAATATAAATACGAAAAAAAAAGAAAACGAAACCGAAATAAAGTGGATCAAACGCACGCTAAATGAGTACAAACAAGCGGAACGTGAGAAGAGCCATGAGAATCAAGTAAGTATATGGGTTTCTTGTATGTGTATAAATACACACACACACACACATGCATACTCTCACACACACACACACACACACACGTGTATGATGGAGGGCATGTGCGCCGACGCAGAAGACGCCGCATGATATGCATAGAAGAAGTTTGCTTCTAGAGCAGGAAACAAATGCACACGCAGCGAGAGAGCGAGAGAGGGAGATGGAGATAGATGGTGGGAGCGAGTGAGAGGACAGGAGAGGAGGGGGAGAGTGAAATAAATTAGATCCAAGCTAGATGAAAATTTAAATACGCTTGAGAGCAAAGCTAGAATCAGGCTGCAATTAACACACACACAAACACACTACACACACACACACACACACACAAGGATCTAAAGCTATTGTTTTTTTTTTAATTTTTTTTTTAATATTCTAAAATTGATTTATAAAAGCCTTTTGCAACAGCTCATTTTTCTTAGTAATTTTGTAGAGCATTGAAATGAATTACGATTTGTAATTAAAATTAATAATAATACAAATATTGTATTAATTAATTATACTTAATTATTATGCCAATATTATTGGGCAAAAGTTCCACTTTGTCTGCTAAACATTTGACTAAACTTTCGACTTTTTCTAATTGTCATTTTAGCAATTGATTTGATAAAGTATTTATTGGATTATAGCAAATATAATATGTGATTCAAGTGTTAAGGCAATCGATAAGAAGTCGATATATATATATATATATATGAAAAGGACGTTAACTACTAACACATTCACTAGCCGATAAAATATAGGCATATAGAAATATAGATGATCCCCCGTCTGCCTGTTCTCCAAACTTGAAAACAACCTTTCTGTAAATTGAAATATATATGCAGCTAGTATATATATATATATATATATATGTTGGATTGGGCAGGATTGTCAGACTGCATCAAATTTGTAGTGAAATTTAGATGCATACGGCTTAACTGCGATCTTCCAGTGGATGTAATCTTCAGCAATGCCAGAGACAGTAAATATCTTCTGGGTGATCGATAATATCAAATATGCCCATTACTTCTTTAATTTTAAATTGTTTTATAGTACTTTTGAACGTAAGCTTTAGTTGTCGCTTGCTTGTGATTTGCACACATCTATATATATATATATATATATATATATGTATATGTATATAGGGCGCGTTGGGGTTGGGGCAGGGCAGGGAAGGCAAACACAGGAACATAAAACGCGGCGTTAAATCTAAGTTTTGCTTTACCTGCGTTTTCACACACACACACACACACACACACACACATATATATATATATATATAGATATATACATACACCCGCATTATGGCTACGACGGACTACCTGGACTCGGGTCGTTCGGTCTCTGGTTGTGCTTCTGCTTGGCTTGGATTTGCATCCTGTTTGATGGGGCAGCAGGCAGGCAAGCAATGTGGCAAGCAACTCAAAAACTCGGCGTCCTTCTGCTCTTCCGCTGGGCAACAACAAGCAACAACAAACAGTTTAAGCAGAGCGCAGCGTGTCGTTCTTTAGACGCCCCCGAACCGAAATCTGCTTGTACCTTACCTGACCCCTCCACCCCCCACCCCCTCCCAGTACCCCGCCTCTATCGGTCTAGCGCTGCGAGCTTCCTTATGTGTGTACTTGATTTCATTCAAATGCCCATTTGATGGTGATTTGCTTTTTTCTTCTACAACTCTGCGTGTTTGATCAGCGCGCCAAACGGGTTTGGCTCTAAATGAACCACGATTAGAGAGATGGAGCGAGTGGGGGGGGGGGGGGGGGGGTTGGGGGTGGAGGACGGAGAGTGTTCTTTAGTAAGGGGATGGAAAAGGGCGTCACTTGAATGGGGAGCGAGCATAGTAGAGCAATCAGCAGTTAAGCACACATGGCGTATGCGTGATGCCTACTTGCCCTCCCTTAAAACACACACCACAAAAAAGAGACAGAACCAACTACTAATTTGACTGTCAAGCACACAGGATGTGTGTGTGTGTGTGTGTGTGTGTGCGTGTGTGTGTGTGTATGTGTGTGTGTGTGTGTGTGTGTGTGGCAAGGACACTGCAAGAGGCCGGATCATCGAATCGATGGGAATCAAATAGAGTAGGCAATATCAAGCTTGAGGCACCGATTGCGGCCAAAGATTAGAATGCGATACAAATGCCTATGGCAAAAGATACAAAGATACACACACACACACACACAGATACATACATGTTGCTGCTGACAGCCAAAATAGCAGCAAATGGGGTGAATACTCATCGTCATTAGAGAGATCCTCTTGGCACTGTTCGGTGGCATGGCAAAAGGGTGGTGCTGCCTCTGCTGCCATTCCATTACCAGCCAAGCACCTCTGCCCAAGTCTCAAACAAAAAAATCTATGCAAAACAAATTTGTAAACTTGCATTTGTGGCTCGCATTTCGCATTATATATCAGATCGCAGATCGCAGATCACAGATCTCATATCTGAGATCTCAGTTTTGAAGTTGTTCTTGCAAGTGAACAAACATTAGAAAAAAGGCAGCCAAAATTTGCGTACAATTAAAAATGCCGAAATACAATTTTCAGCCAGTGAATGGTTTTGGTTTGTTTAGGTTAGGTAGGTGGGTGAAGGGAGAGCGGAGTGCGGAGTGCGGAGAGAGAGGGGAAAAAGGGGGATTGATGCGCTGACGGAAATGTGAGAAACTTGTTTCACAATTTGGACAGTCAAAGGAAATGAGGGAAAACGCTCGAGGCCCTAAATATCTAAGGCTCAACGCCAACTCTGGCAACGAAACCTGATTACGCAAACACACACACACATAGATACACACACACACACACACACACATACACACACATGCGTACACTCGATCTTTAGTTGTGGCGTTTGGCCAACCCTTTTTGTATTTGAGCATTTTCTAAGCAGCCTCCTTGGGCAAATGCCGCGGCATGTTTTCTTTGGCGGATTAAACGAAATGCGACAGAAAAAGATTTCGACTTGCCTCTGGAAGGTTGTGCGAGTGTGTGTGTGTGTGTGTGTGTGTGTGTGTGAGCTGCTTATACTGTTTTGTGTTTCCTCTGGGTTTCTTATATATTAGAAATTAGTAAATTATTTTTTTCCCCTTTTTTCTTCTATATATATATATATATATATATATATTTATTTTTTTTGTTCCCATTTCCGTGCGCTTTTTGGCCATCGCTGGCAGCTTAGCCGTTGTCGCAACAAGCAGCTTATCAACCGCTCATGTTGGTGACAAAAGCTCTTTGATGGGAGCTTTCTGTGCGCATAGAGCGTGAGAGCTGGCAGAGATCAGCTACAGATCCATCTATATATATATATATATATCGAAAGATATTGAAAGCAAACAAACATAAGCTTTTCATAGGTAGAAATGTGATCATGGATGCAGAAAGCTTGGGCACGGGATCTGGGGCACATTCAACACGTTGCGCATTGATTGAGAAAACGATCATTAAATTGAAAAGATAAAAAAGTACTACAACACTGACTCCTTGAAGCTTACAAGCTTACTTTCCTTTTTTTTAAACTTTTTTTGTAATGTTTTATATCAGTTTTTAATTATAAGTTTTTAATGGGGAAAATACTATAAAATATTGAACAATAAGCGAAAGCAAGCAGAGCGATCTTTATAGGGGTTTTCCAAGATTTTCATCACTTGCAGAGCAGAGTCCCAATTTTGTCGATTAAGAGAATTGCAGAAATGCACCATTCCCCAAAGGATCTGGGATCCATGAATCAGAATCACAGAAAATTAACTGATGGGTTTTTTTTTTCTTTTTTCTTTTTTTTTTTTTGGTTTGTCGGTGCGATAATATCTGGGGGCTGAGGATGCTAAGGTCGATCCTTGCTTGTGAGACAGTGTCACACGCAATGTGTGGCAAGTATATCAATTTGTGTGTTTGCCACATCCTGCCATGCTGCCTGCGCATGCGTGTGTGTGTGTGTGTGTGTGTGCGAAGGGGTGCAAAGCTAGCAGATCGCTAGATGGCAGCTCCTAGCTGCTGCCCCTGATGATGATGCATGTGACAATGATTATAACTATGCGTCGCTCTGCTCGGCTCTACTCGGCTCTACTCCTTTTCTACTCTTTTCTTTTTTCTTGTTGTTGTTCTTGCTGGTGTCGTGGATCTGTTTTTACTTACACCACTTGAGCTCAACTCGCTTAACAGCAGCAGCCAGCGACCAGCAACCAGCAACCAGCAACCAGCAGTTGATGAGGGTCGCCTTCTGCCTTCGGTTGAGTTGAGTTGCACGTTGAGTTGGGTTGCCTTGGGTAGGGTTTTTAGACTTTTTTTTTAAAGGTTTCTCAATTCTTTGGGTTGTTTTTTGGGTATGCATCTCGAGGCGCGACTTTGGGTCTGAGAGCTTTTTTTATGTTTTTTTTTGTTGCATTTTCTGTGATATGGCCAATTTATCGCAGGAAATTAGCTGCTATTTAGCAGCGTTGTATGTACGAAGGAGGGCTATGGGAAGGGAAGGGAAAGGGCAACGGCAGGAGCAGTGGCAGTGGCAAGAGCAGGGACAAGAAGGCTGGCTGGCTGACCGTCAAATAGGAGGTAGGCGTCTATATACAGCTAGACAAAAGTCTTGGCCAGCCACACACACACACACACACACACACACAGCACACACACACACACACACAGACACACACACACACACAGACTCAGAGGCTGGCCTCTCAGGGCAGCGGGTGTGCCACATGGTGAGGCAAGCTTCTTGTTATTTGGCGTGATAATTTGTGCAATTGTGGATTGATGCTCTCAGCTACCATCCCCCCCCACCCCTCCCCACATACTCCAACACCCTCCTGGCGAACGCTCCCCTACGCAACGCAACTGACTCTCCTCCCCGGGAGAGGGTCGCCTTCCCTTACTGGTTTGCTAGGTTTAGGGTTACGGGTTACGGGTTACGCGTGAGTAGGGCGTAGCTAAAATGTTGTGGCGCCATTTTGAACAGACTTCTTGAGGTGTATAGATATATATACATATATCTATATTTATATATAATATATAATTATATATATATTGCATACAGGTGGGCCAATTTCAGCTCGATTGATCTCAATCATTTTGCAGCCAAGAAGCTTCTTTTGCTTACTTTGGCAACTATTTTCTGCGATCTGCCAATGCAATTTAATTGAGAAAGCAGAAAATATATTGCAAGCTAGACGAATTTGAATATCGACTATGATAAAACTCAAATAAAGACCAAAGAAAATCCATCCTAATCCAAAATCCATCCAAATATATGGCTCACTTTGCGGGCGCTTAAGTTAAAGTCGAATTAATTAATTATTTTCCTTTTAGCCACAGTAGTTAAACAGATTCAATGCTACAAGGCAGCACAACAACTACAGCGGGGGGAATGGGGCTATGGAGGGGGGTCGGTTATAATACTAAAGACTCTACAAGAAGCTTATACAGAATTAACTACAGAGTTATACACATATTAAAAACATTATTAAACAAAAAAAAAAACAATATCAAAGAGGTGAGAAGACTGAATTGGAAATGATGAAAATTTGGAATATTGCATGGCAGTTGACGGGAGAGGTGGTGGGGGGTTGGGTGCTTGGGTAGTTGGGGGTTGAGGTGATGTGCAAGTGTAGTTGTTTCTCTTTAATTGATTGTTTTTTTTTTCAGGGTTTCTCGTTTTGTTTTTGGGTGTGGTGTGGGTTGAAATAAAATAGGAATGAAAATGGATAAATACCTTGAGGTGCCAGCACCTTCCAATTGCTGCCGATCCAATGGCGGATCAAAGATTTGCTCACGATCCTCTTTTGATAATTCCAAATCGGCGAATTGATCCAGTTCGGAAGCCATCTTTAAAGCTGTACTCTCTTCTGCTTCTTCTTGCTGCGGCGTTTAAGAACTTTTAATTGGTTGCTGCTTCTTTTGCTCGATTCTCTTATTTCTCTTTTTGTTTTTGTTTGTGTTTATTTTTGTTTTTCTTTTTTCTTTTTCTTTTTTTTTTTTTTGCAGCAGGGCTTGGTGGGAGGAGGTACTTTGCGCAGTGGTCGGGCTCAAATTCGTGCAAAAAAAATATATATATGCTCAGTACAGATACCAATTTGTTTGATCTATCACGATTTGCGGTTGTTTCGAGTACTGCTAAACAGACAACAAAAAAAGCTCGGATTACGTTTCACCGTGGAAAACACTTTAGAATTTAGTGATTTAATTTTAGGTGTCTGTCGTTGTAATTTCTTTTCTTGTTTTATTTTAGATATTTCGCGATTGGTTTTTTCTTTTTCTTTATTTTCTTCTTTTTTTTTTGTGTGTGTTTGGGCGTGGAATGCTTCAAAAAGGACGTTTCTTTACTTGAATTTTGATGCTTAACTTTTTTTAATTTTTGTTTTTTTTGCTATGACTCGTGTTCTTGGCTCATTGATTATTGTTTTGGTTTAAGATTGATACCGAAACGAATTTTGTGGTTTTGTTTTTTTTTATCGAGAGAAATTGTCGTTTACAGCTGGTTGTTTGTCCATTAATTATTGTTGCTGTTCTTGCATTATTTGAGTTTTATTAGTTGTATTTATATATTTTAAATTTAGCTTTTTATGCGCGCGTTTTTTTTTTTGCTCTTTCTGATGTCTTTTCAATGAATTTCGAAATAAAATTTGTTGCAGTGGTCTCCAATACGAAAAGAAATGGTATTTGTATCAATTTGGCCAAATTGGTGAAAATCTGCAACGTGAGAAGACAAAATTAAGTATTAATCAGATTTGAAGAGCAAAGACAAACACTTAAAACTAAATTCGGCAGTTTGTCAAACAAAAAGCTCTCACCACTGCTGTGTGTGTGTCTGTTTCTGTGTGTGTGTGTCACTTCGATCATCATACAACAATGTTAGACTAGTGCACACACACATATATATATATTTATATATACATATATTAGAGCTTTCAATGCTTGCGAATGCAATGGCAATATTATAACATAAAAAGCTCAACAGAGCTTAACAATGAACCCGTTGACCACCCCCCTACCCCATCACACCGCCTACTTTAACTACTAGCGCCATTTACAGCAGGCGAGTGACAGCCAGACAGATAGATAGAGAGAGAGAGTGAGAGTAAGGGCCGTTCATAGCGCAACAGCTGTTTGTTGTTGCAGCGGCCAGTGATCAGAGACCGGCCGGCCGGCATGTAAGCAACACGTTGCGACATGTTGCTGCTCAACAGCCAACCAAGTGAGCAGAGTAGAGCAAAGCTTTCATCATCATCATCATCAACATCGCTGACAGCGACGCCGACGCCGTTGAGTGGGCGCACGCCTGCGTCGACGCGTGAGCGGGGGCCGCATTCCCATTAGAAGAGATTTACGCGATGCGTGAACGCAGCCCGTAAGAGAGAAAGCTTTACTGCTGCTGCTGGTGTCGTCGTCGTTGTCGTCATGTTGACTTTGATCTTGGTCGGTGTATTTGTGTGCGTGCCTGTGTGTGTGTGCGTGCGTGCGTTGCTGTTTCTTTTTTGGCAATTTTTTGTTGTTGGCATTTTTTGTTTGTGTGGTGAATAAGTAGTAGGAGCAAAGCAAAATCACGAAAGGCGAATAAGAAACCACAAAGAAAATAACACACACAAAGAAAAAGAAAAAAAAATGTGCCCAAAAATTGTGCAAATTCTTGTTGCTCTTTTGTTTGTTTGCTTGTTGTAAATGCGGTTTTATTGCTCATATTTTGGTAATTTTTTTTTTTTTTTGTGTACTACTTTTTATTGTTTGGCTTACTTCTCTCTCTCTGATTGCAGTTTGTTGTAGTTGTTGTTGTTGTTTTTGTTATTGTCGCCTGCTGCTTATGGTTTATTTTTGTTGTAATATTAGCGCAGATGATGTCAGAGTCAGAGCGCCTTTAAAAATTGTGTTTGTTATTTTTGCGTTGACTTTGTATTTGCATTTGTTTGACTTTGCCAGCAGCTCGCTATGCTTTAAACGTTCGCATACATTTGCACGCATGTGTGTGCGTGTGTGTATATATATATATATATATATATGTATGTGTGTATGTGCGTGTTTGTGTATGTGTTTTAGAAATTATGTAAAAAAAAAACCTTTGCATGTGTTGTATTTATTATTATTAAATATATAATTATGTTTCAAACTGTTTATTGTAACACTTGTTTAATATTTTGCTTATGCAAACATTAAAACCAAAAAAAAAAAAAAAAAAAAACAGCATCAAAGCTCAGAAAAAGCAAACGCAATTTGTACACATTTTTTTGGCTACTTTTTGTGAGTTTCGAGTTGTAAGAAAAAAAAAGATGGCACAAAAAACACACAAAGTTGCGGGGCGGCAAAACACGCGCACGCACGCACACACACACGCACAAGCACACACAAAAAATATGCCACGAAAAAAGAAAACAGCAGCAACAGCAACGACATAAAAAAAAAGCAAAAGCTTCTAGCCGCCCCGCCCTCCCCCTATGCTGCTGTTGAGTCCAACTATCCCCCCGCTCTGCCCCCCTCCAGCCAACGCGACAACTATTTATTTGATGTTCTTTCTGCTGCTGCTGCTGCTGGTGTTGCTAATTATTTGACGACGTCGATTAAAACAAACGTAACAACAAACATTAAGCACAAGTTGAACGCTTTTTGTTTTACTTTCTTTTTAAAAGCGTTTGCCAACTTTTTTTTTTTGGCAATTGTAAAAACATCGCTCTGCATTCGTATTGGTATGCATGCCTGCTGTGCGTTTGTGTGTGTGTGTGTGTGTTGTTGGCTTTGAATGATTTTTTTTTGCTTTTCTATTTTATGTTCGGTTATGTGTGGGGGATTTCGTAATTTTGAACGATTTCTGCGCGCTCTTTGTTTTAATTTATTTCATTTTTGTGTTTTTTTTTGGTTTTTTTTTCGATTTCTTGCTTACGTTTTGGAACGAACGAACGAACGAGCGAGCGAAGAAGAAGAAGCAACAGCAGATCAAGATCACTTTGCGGTTTCTCGAACAACTGAAAATAAAACTATTTACGAACAAACACAACAGAGGGAAAAAAAACAATGAACAACGGCGGCGACGGACGACGTTAATGCATAATTTTAACTTTTCTTTGCGTTTGATTTGATTTTATTTTAGTTGGTGCTTTTTTTTTTTGCCTTTTGCCGAAAATGTTGTGCCAATAATGCTTTTTGACGACCTTCTTTCTGCTACGGCGTTCCAAATACAAATGACGGAAAGGAATTGTGCTTCCAAATACAAAAATGACCGACGTGCATGCCGCAGGCATTCTGGCGGTCGCAGCAGCACCAACGGCAGCAGCGACAGCGGCAGCGGCACCCGAAACAGAGCAAAGAGAATGAGAAAGAGCGAGAGAGAGAGGGTGAGAGAGAGACGAGAGAGACGAGACATAGAAAAAGAGCTCAACGCGCTGCCTAACAGAGCA
>JAWNMZ010000016.1:682500-760000 GCA_035043445.1 Drosophila silvestris
AGCAGAAGCTGCTGCCTAAGCTTATTATGAGGCAAAGGACACGAACGCGTCTGGCTCAAGGACAACCGCATGACACACAGCGCTGAAGGCACAAGGCTGAAACAACAACAACAACAACAGCAACAACAACAACAACAACAGCGACGACAACAGCAACAACAAAAAGAAAAGAAAGAATACTTCTACATGTGGTACAGCTACGCAGCCTGCTGCAGCTGCCACTGCCACTGCTGCTGCCACTGTTGATGCCACTGCTGCTGCTGCCGCTTGGCGCACTGATCTAATTGGTTTGGGGTGGGCGCCCCAAACCCCCCTGCCCCCCTGCCCCCCTGCACCCGGCGTCCCATCCAATCAACATCATCAGAAGCTGCAGCAGTTAGCTGGCCACACACTGGCCGACCAATTTCCGCGTCTGTGGAATGCGTGCCCTGAGAATTTTCAATCTAATTTTATGCCATCTCAGCTCTCTCTCTCTCTCTCTCTCTCTCTCGCTCTCTCTCGCTCTCTCCGCTCTCGCTGTCTCGCTCTCTCTCGCTGTCTCGCTGTCTCAGTGATTTTTCGGCTGTTGAACTTTTGAATTGATTTGAAAACATTTTTGCAGCAGCAACGCCTTTGCCGTGCCTCACTTGAGAATGCATTAATTTTAGCCATGCCACAGACATGCAGACATACATATGTGGATTAGGAAGACAGAAGATCGGAGCGGAGCGGAGCGGAGAGGAGTGAAACGCGCAGACATCTTCAATTCATTCATGCCACGCGCCATCGCCTTAGTCGACATTTAAAATAGACACAATTCTCGAATGCGTCGCGTCTAATGACTCGAAAATAGGCAACTGTCACTGTGCAACTGTGCAACAGTGCAAGCGTGCAACAGTGCCACAGCTTCCCTCTTCCAACCAACTTTCTTAACTGTTGCAACATGATTTGCAAAACCCAAAATTTTTGAGCTGAGATTATTGAAAATGTTGAAGAAAGCCGCAAATAAACTCAATCAAATTAAATTTTCCTTGATCTGATCGAAACGCAATCTTCTTCTTATAGTGGATAGCAATTTGGAATCCTTATTAGACAACCTGGTCGGACATGCAGCGAATAAAACATATATATTCAGTGCTCTACTCGTGAGTGCTCGACTGAATTATAATACGTAGCCACATCCGAAGTGCTCAAAAATAGATGGTGGATAATCGATAATTATCGATACATCTATTATGTTTATCTATGGAATCAATGGGACTATCCTATTATAGTAATTAAGTTCAATGTGCGAATATTTTGATTAATTAAATTGGATAAGATCCTTATTTGTTATATATGATTTCCCAACGCCTTGATTAAACCATAGAGAACTACTCACACCCAAAGTAGTTTTCCGGTTTTGTTTTTTTTTGCTTTATAACTGTCATATGCATATATATATATCATAGGCAGATACTTACAGATTCGATTGAAGTGAGTGATTGATTGACTGTTTATTGTAGCTGATTGAAGACAGATGCTTTGGTCTTGGCTATGGATTGACAAGTAAACAGATGACTTCCAGTTTCCAGTTTCCAGCTTCCAGCTTCCAGTTATAATATAATTGGTTATTCTAACGATACGGCATCAGATGGGTATGGGTCCAGTGATTATCTGGGATGAAACCAAGAGCACCTTGTGTAAGTATGATGATGATGACTTCCTTCGCTCAAATATCGAACACGATCACGATCTGCTGCTGCTGCTGCTGCTGCTGCTGCTGCACGGGATGGGAATCTGTGGTTTTCGCAACGCGTTGGGTCATTTAGTGCATATATATTGAGAATTTAAGCGAATTTCAAATTTGCATGAAAACCACCAAATTGAGATGGAATTGCTTTGGCTGGGATTTTGTGGTGTTTAAATACTTTTTTGTTTTTGGGATTTTTATTTGAAAAAATTTGTTGTTGTTGAAGGAGAAAAAATTTAAAACTGAAACTGACGATTTCTGAAATATGCTCTTCCCGAGACGAATGAAAACTATCAAAATATAACAGCTCGTCAAATGCTGGCTAAGTTTCTCAGCTAGCAACTGGCAACTGGCAACTAACAGCAGCCAGTGTTGGTTAACGGCATGGCCATAGAGCCCGCTCGGCCAGCGCTGGCAATCTTTAATTTGATTGATTTTACGCACAACACATCAAAATGGGAATCCGGAAATTCTTTCGGGGCATTTGTTGTTTCTTGATTTTTTTTGGTTTTTTTATGTGTGTGTGTGTGTGCTTTTTTTTGTGTATTTTTTGGGAGGGCTTATTGATTTTTGCGTAGGTGACAAAGACGCTACAACAGAATTGGAGTCGAAACGGGCAAACGGGCAAGCAGCGGGCAATGTGTATGGAAATGGGAAAGAGAGCGATGCTCTGTCGCCGCGCCAGTGCGCTGGGCGAGCGAGCGAGACAGCAGCAGATGCGTGAGAGTGCGTAAGACGATGATGTCGGTGGCAGAGACGTCGACGTCGACGGCGACGTCGGTGCTGACGTTGACGTTGACGCCGCTGCCAAAGAAAACTGGAAAATTCTTGCTTACAATTACAAATAGAAATTGTTTAATTTGATTTCGGATTGGGGATTCGGTTAACTCGGTATCAGTATCAGTATCGGTATCGGTATCGGTATCGGAATCGGTATCGGTATCGGTATCGATTGCGATATGGGTCGTTCGCAGTGGCACTTTTTCACTGGACTTTTTTTTGCCGTAAGGGGAGGGGCTGCTGTGGCGGGGGGCTATGTTACACTTCTCTCACTTTTTCACCAGACATAAAAAAAACAACAATGGCGACGACAGCGGCAAACGGTAAGTGGCAAACGGTAAATGGCAAACGGCAAATGGCAAACGGCAAACGGCAAACGGCGAGCGATAGGCGACGATAGTGTCCAGATTACGTTTCGTTTCTTTCTTTTTATTTATATATACATATATATATATATATATGTATGTATTTTTTTTTTTTTAATTTTCTTTCTCTTTTTCTTTTTGGCTTGGTTTCGGATGCGAGAGCTGAGAGTCCAATGAACGAACGAACGAACGCGCGGCACGGCGACGAGTAAACTGGCAACAACGCTAGAACGTTTCAATGAAAATGTCTGTGGAAAATCCTCACAGCAGCAGCAGCAGCAGCAGCAGCAGCAGCAGCAGCCGCTGTCGCAGCGTAGCAGCTGCCGCTGGCAGAGACATGCTGCTGTTGTCGACGCCGTCGCATTTTTCCTATCCAGAAAACAGTGAAAGTTATGCGTGTGTTGTTCTTGTTGTTGTTGTTGTTGTGTTGTTATTGCGGCGGCGTCAAATCAAAATGGCCGACATGTGTGTGTCTGTGTGTGTGTGTGTGTGTAAGCGGCGTCTATCCGGCAATTTATCCGTTCGCTTGCTTTGCCACGAACAATTCAAAGCCGAAATCGGAGTCCGAGTCCGAGTCGGAGTCGGAGTCGAAGTCGGGCGAGCAGCCGTTGTTCTCACTCATTGTTGTTGTTGTTGCTGTTGCTTCTGCCGGATTAGGCCACAGTGCCTGCCAAACAGTCTGCAGACACGTGCAACTAGCAACTAGTCAAATGAATAGTTTTCAAGGCAATCTCTGACAGAAATTTGTCTTCAAATTATATTCCACATCAGTTAATATATGTTTAGATGTTATCGATATATCGGCGTGTTATCGAACACTTGATCGCACGCAGACATGAATAGGTACATATATATCATATATATATATATATATATATATATATATACTGTACACAGACAGATGTTGCCAAATTGGGAGGCTTAGCAAAGTTGGAACGAAGGGAAGGGAAGGCATTTACAGTGAATACTTATGGCACCCGCTGTTTTAGCTGTTTTAGCTGTTTCAGCTGTTTCAGCTGTGTTGACCTGTGCTCCTCCATTGAGGAAGAAGTGAAAACACCGCCGCCGCATCGAGGTTCCACACGGATAACCGAATATTTTCCATGTGAATGGTTTACTATTTGCCAGCAGCGACGTTGCCATCGCCGTCGACGTCGCAGTCACAGTCGCAGTCGCAGTCGCTGTCACTATCCCGCTGACTCTTACAGAGAGCGTCAGAGCGTCGCGGCAGAGGGTGAGAGTGTTTGTCGCGAAAGGCATAAAAAAAAACCAAAACAAAAACCAAAATGAAAAAAACCTAAACGAAAAAAGAATAAAAACAAGATAAAAACGAAATTCAACTCGAGGAAAATGAAAATGCGAGGAAAACTCACGTTGCTGTTGTTGGCTACAAGGGTGGCAAAGGCAAAGGCAAAGGCAAAGGCAGAGGCAGAGGCAGAGGCAAAGGCGAACTGTCGATGTGGACGTCGACGCTGACGTTGACGTTGACGCTGGCAGCGTCACTCTGTTGACTGCTCCTGCTGCTGCTGACAGAAAATACGGAAAATTCAGCTGCCTGTTATATATGTATATATATATATATATGTATGTATGTATATGTATGTATGTATGTATGTGTATGTATGTATATACACGCACGTGTGTGTGTATGCCTGGATAGATGACTGCCTTTGTGCGTTTGTACATGTGCGTGTGTGTGTGTGTGTGTGTGTGTGTGTGTGTGTGTGTTTGTGTTTGCCTTTTCCTTTGGCAAGACAGCCAAGACTGTTACAGACAGTTACAGACAGTTACAGTTGCTTTGCTTCGCTGTGTTCAATTTTTAGAATTCGTCAAAACACTCAAAGCTGCTTTGAGTTTATCCGGAAAGCAGCCAGTTGAGTGGCTTGAGTGGTTTAACCTGTCCTTGTGTTTGACAAGTTGTTCCACATCGTTGCATGCAGCTTGTTCCATAAAGTGCGACCAACTAACTGTTTATCTCTCTAACGGTGAGCAGCACCCAGCAGCCAGCAGCCAGCAGCCACATTTTTTCTCTGGCAGCGCCAATGCCAGACTGATTGACTTCGAAAGCAATTTTCGATCTGTCAATTTTACAATTTTCCCCGAAGCTTTCTTTGAAGCATAATGTGTAATGAAAATGTGTACAAAGGATTCTTTTGCTTTTTGTTTTTTAAGCTGATTACATTTTCTAGATTAGATCAACATTATTAATATTATTATTGACATTAGGCATTAAGCCAACTGATTGCTGATAACCAATCGCATTCTCTCGCTTAAATATATATATATATATAGAATTTCGTTCTTATGATATTATCGCCTGAGCTTGCATAGCACTAATTCAAGCCATATTCCGCCCTGTTGTGCCCAAAAAACTTTGACTGTGACCTTGCAGCGGTTTGGTTCGGTTTGGCTTGGCTGCTTTTATTCACTTTTCTATTTACAAATGTCCTGCTAAATCCGATGCGCACCCCGAAATTTGGCACTAGATGTGATGTGTTTTTTGTTACCAACTCACACACGCACACGCACACACACACATACACACACACACACACGCACACACACATAGAGAATTGTAGACATTCCCTGTCCAAAATGTGCGTTTTGAACACGTCCCGTTTCGAAATTTCGTTCGCGACTTGCGTAGTTTTTTTCTTTCAACCCTAGGAACGGACTAATGCGTATGCTTGGAATGCCACAGCCGGCGTTTCCCTGTGCCCGGCCCGGCCTGGCCTGGCATGGCACGTTATACCATCAGGGGTACATCGCATCAAAAAGCTGGCAAGGCTGGCACCCCCGTGTTGGCTTTGGCAGTACAGTGCGTAGTGCGTGGATTCGAAATTCAAATGGAAAACGCCGAATACGCATCCGAATCGAGTGCACTGCGATTATAGAGCAATCGTGAAGGCCAAGGCAAGGGGTGCAGAGAGCGAGAGAGCGAGAGAGAGAGAGGAGAGAGAGGTGGCCAGTCGGTCTAGCCACCACCCGAAATGTGAGGCAAGTTGAGGCTGAGTCGAGTGTCCCGTTACGCGCTATTTGCAGCGCCTGCTGTTTGCCATCTCTGTCGCACTCTGGCCAGGATCAGGGCGGCTGCAGATGATAAACGGTCTGGCTCTTCATGCACGCTCCCCGCGTACGCGTATTTCTAAGCTGTTCCCGTCCACCCTGCTGCCCACGACACACACACACACACACACGCACACACACACACACACCCCATCCCAGCACTCCATCTTGGGTTCTACGTAACAGCATTGTTGTGCAAGCATTTTATTTTTCGATTTTTTTTTGTTGTTTTTTTTTTATTATTATTATTTTATTAGACTGCAACCCTCTTGACGTAACGACAACTGTGTGTGTGTGTGTGTGTGTGTGTGTGTGTGTCATTTGTACCCATGTCCCAAACTCTGACTGAGCTCGGTGTCCCGTCGTGGCGTCAATCGAGGAAGAGCGTAAGAAAATGTTTGCGACAGCCAACGTGAGTTTGACACCCACATGAGCTGGCAGGAGCTGACGTAACTGGAAAGGATGCTCAACCAGAAGCAGCGCCAGCCAGCAGATCCACCCGACACATTGATCAACATGTCTGCAGCAGATATTTGCTCCAATCCGATTTTATTATTATTTATTATTAACTATTCTGATGTCTGTGGAGATCGTGTACTGAACTGAATTTGTCAAAAGAATAAAAAACAGATTATTGTAGAGGAAGAACACATTGTATATATGTGTGTATATCTGCTGACATCATTTTGTGATTTGCATTTTGATTTGATCTCTCTTTGGGAAAGTCCTCTTTGGCAAATCCAACCAAAAGAAAACACACATCTTTTAAATTTGAACTTCAATTTGCAGGTTTTAATCAAAACAAAAAAGGCCAGCTAAAGTGTTGCATGCCGAAGATAATATTTTCTTGTTGATCTGAGTACTCGTTCTGACTTCCAAATCTCATTCATGCACTCAAACGATCCGATGTGAATTATATTTTGAGCGAGTATTCAAAGCATAGTCGAACAGAAATGCTTTTCAAACAAAATTGTCACTTTTTGCAATATTTTTATTTGTGTTTTTTGTTCGTGTTTGTTAAGTGAAAATAAACTTAAGTTTTTAAGGATGGATTTGAATTTAAATTTGGTAAGAGATGTTTGCGATAGGCGCACTAGTTGCAAGTGATTAATGATGATTCTATTTAATGATCAGCACACGCGACATGGATGCAATTAGCTTTTCAGATCCTTTGGTCCTCGACCACTGGATGTGGATGTGGTTGTGGATATGGGCAATGAGTGACCTCAATGTGTGTGTGTGTGTGTGTTGGTTTTTTAATAAATTATGTTTATGCCACGCGGCTGATTGGACGATGACTATCTCACGCAGCCAGTTGTTAGATGCAAAGCGGCCGTGTTGCAGTTGCCGTTGCAGTTGTCGGGGAAAGGTGCCAAAAAGAAAGCGTGTGGCATGCAATATGCACAACTTTTTTAATATGCATCACATTTTGTATTCTTTCCCCTATGCAGACACTTTGGAGCTGCTACAGTGTGCTCATTTCAAACACAATAACGACGAAGGGGTAGCCGCCAGGAGCCACGCTTGGCCCTGGAGGAGAAAGGGATCGTAGAAAGAGAGCGAGAGAGAGGGGAGAGGGCGAGTGGCAATCGGCAAATGTTAGCTTACTTATCAATGTCAGCATCGGGTATCTGCGACGTCAGCTGCACCTGCGCACCACGCACACCACTCACACCACTGAAACCACTCACACCACGCTCACCACTCGAGCCTTCGAATTTTATTGGTTTTTCGCTTTTGATACTCTGTTACCGAAGCTGAAAGAGTATTTTGCTCCATTTGGTAGTGCTTTGGCTGGGCTCCTGTGTGTGTTAAATAAAGTATTTTTTATTTCTTATTTGTTTGGAAATATTTTCTATTATTTATATCCTTCGGTCAGCTGTTAGCTATTTAATGTTTAGCTGTTGTCTTAAGGCCCACTCGGGTTCGAATCGTAAGCATTTTCAAATTAAATTATATACATCAAGAAAACATCTAATATGTTTGTATATCTGCAATTTTTAAATATATAATATAAGTATCAAAATAGCTAATTACTGTGTTCACCTTTAAAAAAAATACTCTGTAAATTTGACATATTTTTTCTAAGTTTCCGAAAATGGAGTTTTAAATTAGCTCCAACAGTTTGCAGGCTATAGTCGATATATAGTTGCAAGGATAGCTGGCAATTGCACTGGCGACAGAGCATTGCTCAGTCGGTGGCATCCAACAGTCTCTCACTTGTTTTGCACGTTTTTGGCTTTGTTTTAATCGTTTTTCGCTGGTGGGGAGGGAACCCCTTAGCTGTTAACGGTTAACGGTAATGCGGATCATTTTCAACTGTTATTTGTTTTCGGTTCCCTTTTATGATCGACGAAAGGACTGATGGCAGTAGCGGCCGGGGCAACAGAAGGGGGCGAATGGGGCGGACACAAGAGCAGAATCATTATTGCTTACACACAGAAAGAGCGAGAGAGAGCGAGAGCGAGAGAGCGAGAGCGAGAGAGAGAGAGAGCGGGAAAGAGAGACAGACTGCATTTTTGGCCCTATTTACAGTTAATTAAATACGAAAAGGTTTTCAAACTTGGTTTCGTTTCAAATGAATCAAAGACAGTTTATGACTCATTCAGTCTTCACTCCTAAGTAGCCCTGGCAACTAAGGTCTTTAGCTAGCTCATAACTATATATATATGGTTGTGCCCTGGGATTCGCAACGGATCCGGTTTATTCAATTGGTCAAATGGACAACTCATCTATCCAGTTGACGAACTAGAAAAAAGATTCAACTTTGTTTGGCTCTACTCCTATTTGCCGTTGCGACTAAAAATAAATACAAATCTAGTCTATGAAAGATTCTGGTAGTCGTCATTTATATATTTTCTACCTGTACCTGATACCATAATTCATAAATCTGCAACGCCAAGAGGCTATTAGCCCATAAATCGAACATTCACCCCTATCTGAGTTCCTCGAGCGTCTTCTCCTCAGGCGTATCCGTATTGTGCGTCAAGATGCGGATGCGGATGCTGATTCCTGATTGCTACTCACGATTGCCACTCACAAACTCTATAGAGCCCTTAACTTTATTCCAGAAGCATTTGAAGAGACACTCTGAAATAAAATATTTTCTCGCCTCACCAAGAATGTGCGAAGAAGAGGCTTCCGTCAGGGTAAATGGACCCATCTTCGTCGTTCAGTCACAGCAAAAATTTCTTGACCTAAAACCAGACAAATCTCTTTACCAAGTTGGCAAAAACAAAAACTTAAGCAGGACTCATTAGTAACAAAAATACACATTCAAACTGCCTCTAAATACAAAGTTTTACTCTTCAGCTTTATAATCATAACATAACTGGATTTTCATAATTATCGGAGTATATATGTATATACGGTTATAGAGGTCCTTAACAGATTGCCAGTCGTATGGGTCATTAAACATTCTACAGACTTGGAATCTGTCGCCTCTCTGGTTGGTCTGGCTGCATTATAATTGTGTCGCGACATATGTATGCAATATATATCTATATATCTATATACTCGTATGTAGGCAATGCCATATTCAGTGTGCCCAAGATGACTTTATTTATTTATTAAGTTTGCTTTGTTTTTTTCAATTTCACTTTCATTTCTATTTATCTCGTTTTATTTGTGATAATTTAAATGAATGCCTGAGTGGATTATCCTTTGGGGTGGTAAATAGCTAGCAATATTGCAATTAAATGTAAGTGATACATATATATATAAATATAATACAATATATGACTTATGCCACACCTACAGCGGCGTCTGCTGCTGCTGCTGATGCAACTTGATCCCTTGCCCCAGTTCCGCAAATTATCATATCAACAAAAAGTTGCAGCCAAAGGCGAGCAAAAAAAAAAGAAAAGAAAAAGCAGCAGTGCAAAGGAGGCGACCAGCAAAGCAGAATAAAAGGAAAATAAAATAAAACCAGGACCGCTGAGCAGGGAGCAGGGAGCAGAGAGTAGGGAGCAGGCGAGGGGGATTGCATTTTGCCAAAAGTGCATGCACGCGTGCCGGCAGCGACGCAAGCGCAGACGTTGCCAACGTGCGTCAACCCCTGCAATGACTGCAGCTTGGCAACGGGCAACGGGCAACGGCAACGGCGCGTTGCAGCCTCCTTGAACGCGTGCCTCGTTCCAACATTATGCAGGACGATGTGCAATCTGATCTTTAGCGCTGCACTCTCTGCCCTCTCTCTTGTTGTTGTTGCTGCTGCTGTTGCACTTCTTCTTTTTCTTCGTTTTTTATTTTATTTAATTATTTTGTATTTTTGTTGTTGTTTTTTTTTGTTGTATGCGGGCCTTAATCAGCGCTTAATGTGTTGTGATTGCATAATCGGGTCAGGGGCAGGCAAAGGAGGACAGCACGATGGACAGGGAAAGGGAGACAGGGGACAAA
The DNA here is from genome assembly GCA_035043445.1 of Drosophila silvestris. NCBI lineage: Eukaryota > Metazoa > Arthropoda > Insecta > Diptera > Drosophilidae > Drosophila > Drosophila silvestris. Next base: position 692,821 of record JAWNMZ010000016.1, read on the forward strand.
GGACAAGGAATTGGTCAGCATCTGCCGATTGGCTGCCACGCGTTGCATCAGCTGCAACTGCCGCAAGTGTAGACGAAGTCATTAAAGTAATTATTAGTCGCGGACTTGCATCTAGTTACACAATTGTGCGGGTATTGGCAGCCAGGTAGGCAATTGGGGCAGGTAGGGGCGTAACTGTGGCTGTGGCTGTAGCTGTGCCTGTGCCTGTGGCCGTGGCAAGCTGGTGTCTTAATTTAAAAAGGACTTCAGGAAAAAGGACCGTCCTAATTATCGTGCACATACCGGGTAATAAAGCAATTGAGCAATGCTCGTCAAAACAGAGCGCAAACAACAAGCCAACCAAGGCAACAGTTTAGTAATAATATTAAAAATAATATGAAAAGCAAACAAGTACAGCTATATCAATTTGTGTAAATTAAGCTCAAGTACCCTCGTACATGCACCACATAGATTATATACAATATTCCGATCTGATGTAATTCAATTTTACACAAACAATAATATTAATAACATGTAATAATTCATCGCATGTTGGCTAATAATTGTTATTAACATATTATGCTAAGTTTGCTTACTCTTTGATGTAAGCAAATTATTAATATGAAACTTACAAAGCCAAGAAAACAATAATATTAAATGTTTACTTTGCTCAATATTTGTTCAAACAAAAATGGTTTTCTATACAAACACTGCGTTCTCAATGGATACTCATTTGCCCGGCTTCGACATACTACACCATATACATATATCACCATATACATATACTATATATCACAGACTTTTAACTAAACAGAGATTGTAATATGTGTAGGTCGTAACTACTTCAAATCTGGAGTAGATCTTTATGTATGTGTTTTTTTAGAAACTGCAGAATCACAACCTAAATTGTATATATATATTATTTGTTACATATTGTTATATATATTATATATATATAGGAGTAGATATGTGTAAGTGCTTGTGTTGTACAAGAACTCATATTCCCAATTGGAAGACTCTAGCTCCGTTAATCTGTCAGATCTATTTGTTTATACAGACAGACGATTCGACTGTTGATGCTGATTACGAATATATATATGCTTTATAGGGTTGCCGATGGTTTCTTCTACAAATTAGATACTGCTACACAACATGCTATAACATTTGTTACCCATATTTTAGATAAGAAAATATATAAAAATATGTCAATATTTTTAGATATGATTTTTAGATAAATGAAATAATTAGTTATCAATTTTGTAATTTAGCTGAAAGCATTGCACATTTATAGTCAACATTTGGCAATTTTTTGCCTATCATTTGGGTACGCAGAGTTGCCCATTCCACTTTTGAGTGCCCCATCGAGTGTTAATGCGAGTTAATTAACGCTGTGAATAGGGAATCAATAGGAGGATCTCTTAATTGGCCAAACCAATGACAACTGCTGGCCGCATAAGAAGTTGGATTGGCTGGGCGCCTCGACAGCCAGCCAGTCAGCCAGCCAGTCAGCCAGGACATCTGTTGGCCACCCAAGTGCAGAGCGCCTTGGGCGCTCATGCTGATTAACGCCTGGAATTAACGAGCATTTAGTTGGGCAAAATACCAACAAAAGAAAAAGCTGAATGAGCCCGACTGGGGAGGGGGCAATAAAGGATCGCCGGTCGCTGTCTGAAGCTGGTAAGGGCGTCGTCGATAGCGACAGGACATTTGTCCTGGGCCGCATTGCATTGCTGTTGCGTTGCGTTTCGTTGCATGTCTGGCGGTAATAAAAAATTCATATTTAAAATGCATAACAATGAGACGTGAATAAGAAACGTGAACGTGAACGTGAACGTGAACGAGAACAAAAAGCGAGCGACACGCTAAACTTAGACAGCGTTAGGAGCACAGGCAGGAGCAGCAGGAGCAGGAGCAGCAGCAGCAACAGGACCCGAACCAGGAGCAGCAGTCAATGGGAGCGGGAACAGACTGTGCACCCACAAGCAAGGGGGTAGGATCGTACGTATATATATATATATATATATATATATATATATATATATATATATATATATATATATATATATATATATATATATATATATATATATATATATATATACTCGTGCCACTCGTTTCTGCACCTTTTCTTATTTAATTTATATTTTTTTTTTGGAAATTAAGCTGGAATTTTGAGTGGACCCCGAATTGGCACGCGCGCTGTCCTCGCCATCGTTGCCGTTGATCCTTGCACTGCTTATCCTTAATTTCGTTTACTTTTTGCTCCCCGGCTGTCGTCCCGTTTGCCGTTGGAGTTCGAGTTGTTGTCGTTCCTTTGCATTTGGCTGGACAGGTGCAAACTCTTTTTTCTTCGTATTTTTTTTCGGTTTTAGTTGTTGTTCTGTGTGTGTGTTTTTTTGGCCTGCCAGTGCCTTGACTCACGTCCCCCTCTCTTCTCGCTCTCTCTCCCTCTCTCTCGCACTCTCTGTGTGTGTGTGTGTGTCTATCTCCTTCGGCCGGCCAGTCACTGGCCTGGCATTAATTCGCTTCTTTATTTTTCGGTAATTACCGAAAATGTTCCAAGTGACCGAACGAATCCTCTCGTTCCCATTCACGTCGACGCCACCGCCACCACCACCACCACCACCACCACCAGCAGCGCCAGCGCCAGTTTGCACTTCGTGCTCTGATCCTGCGACAGCCGGATTATGGGACGGGCCGCAAGCGTCAGAGTACAGCGCTGATCCTTAGCGCTTGATTGCGATTTCACGTACCCATTCCCGTTCCCATTTCGGCTGTTCGCATATTTGCTACCCCGACAGCCGTGCGATCATTGACTCTTGTCAGGCAATGCCGCCTCTGTCTGTCTGTCTCTCTGTCCGTCTGTCCGTCTGTCTGTCTGCACGTCTGCCTGCCTGTGGTGGTCTAAGGTTACCGACTCCGAACGGCGAGAGCTGAGCACATTGCACATTTGGGACAGCAAATTCACCTCAATTTCTTACATGCCAATGCTAGCTGTATCATCGATGCCAGCTTACACACATCTGTAGACACACATACGTGCTAGCTGCGTACAAATTGTTGCGCATTACTTACTTATGTGCCACAAATCAATCATGACTTGATTTACCTGAACAGACAAATGTATATAAATATTTATGTATGTATTCATTATTATATAAATATACATATACAATTAGGCATTTTTTGTTGCTTATTTTGAATAATTAATATTTATTTGAGTGCCATTTGTTGTGGGCTTTGATTTTGATGTGTGCGAGGCACAATAATGGCGACAACGATTGCGCTTGCAAAATTTAATCATTTTATTTGCACAAAATTCGTAAAATGAACAGCAACAACAACAATTGGGAGTGGCACGCTCTTTTGCTCTTTCTCCCACAATGTGTGTGTGTGTAGTGTGTGTGTGTGTGTACAGTGGGCAGCAGATGCGCAACAAATTTAAATGCTAAAGTATAAAATACAAACAGACAAAGAAGCCAAACGAAATTCATTAAGCTTAGCAACAACGGCGAAACGCCAACGAAACGTGCAAAAGAAAAGAGAAGCCGAAAGAGAAAGACAACAGAGACGACAGATAACGCAAATGTTTTACTTCTCTTGCGCTCTCACTGCACAGATTGGCGCTCTGACATCGGCACCTACTACTAATCTACTACTTTTTGTTTGCTTGTGGGGCAGCAAAGCAACTGAGCACAGCAACTGGCATGACATTAGCAACGGCCATTTTGTAGCAGTGCCAACGAACAAAAACAATGTCCAATCGGCAAACGCAACGACGCCATTTACAACAACAACAACAACATCATCATCGAGAAACCCAAAGTGCAATTTTCAAGCACAGCACAAAGCAAAAGCAAACACAAAAGCAACGGCAAAAGCACGTGCATTGCTCGCCTCTCTATGGCACTGTCTGTGTTTGCATGTGTGTGTGTGTGTTTGTTTGAGAGAGCGTGACTGACAGACAGAGAGAGAGAGATAGTCTGGGATTGTGGGTGTGGAAGTGGGAGCGTGTGTGAGAGTGCAGCTTAACGACCCTTTGGTTGGCTGACGCCTAAACTGGCATTGCTTCATATATAAATATATACAGATGATTGTGTGTGTGTGTATGCAAGCATGCAGGCAAAATAAAGCATGTGCTTGTGGAGGAGGAAGGGTGTGGGTTACTTGGCACATTTTGTTCTTTCTTTCTGCTTAAGCGAAATTCAAATTCGACGAATAAGAATTTTACTGACCGTTAGTTACAACAAGATTGACTCGTTTTCCATTGTTGAGCGCCCAATTTTTTGTTGGACAGCTGAAAAGCTGGCCAAACTTGAAAAAAACATAAAATAAAAATAGGATTCTTGGCTAATTATGAATAACAAAAGCGCCAGCCAGTAGTGGTCATCTTAAAGCCACAGCTGGCCCAAAAAAAAGAGGCAAACTCACAAAACTCACATTCAAACCTAATTCGCATTCCATTGTCCATTGTTGAAGATCTTCGTGGTGTGGCAGCTGCCAGGACTGGGCTGGACTGGGCTTGGGATGCTGTGCGGCCGGCGGTTCACACCCCGGACTGGGACTAGTTGCTGACCAGTTGACCAGTTTGCTGCATGTCCTGTGTCCTATTGGCAGCTGTGGCACCAAAACTAGAAGCTAGCTTTTTGTTTGCCGTCCTTTTGTTTAGCCCGACGAGCGACCATTCATATGCATATGTGCTGCATACATGGGTGTCTTGCCACATATCACATTTCTGACACTGAAAGTGGCTTTCAAGGATCAGCAAACCATTTTCGCACCAGATTTTTCGCATTTTGTTTATTTTCTCTTAACTCGTTTTGAGCTGTTTCTGCAGTTAGGTGTCGCCACCTGGCGGTATTCGTCGATTTGTCTACCATGTTAAGTGATCAGCAATTGTGTTCGTTAAATTGGTGCATGTCCATACTATTTGGCAGGTGTGCTTTTTTCTTAACGTTCGTTAAGTGGCTAAGCTTTTCATTCATTCCGAAAGCAAGCAGTGCAAAAGCTGCAGTTAAATACTGCAATAACGGAAGCTTTTGAATACAGTGGAACTCATTGATAAAGTACACCTAGTGAAGCTTTTGCAAATATCACATTAGAGCAAACAAATAAAAAACGATAGCTGTTAATTCTCATTTTTGTTTATCTGGTGCGGTTAAGTGACTGCTTGTAATGAATTTGATGAGTTTCTTTTATGTTTCCATTCACATACCTTTCTGATACAGAGAGAAAAACAAATGGTTTTGCTTTGCCTTACATAAAGATGTATTTTATTTTTTTTTACTTGGATTAACTTAAGATGCTTATAAACTAATTGATTGTTGTCTAATTGCAACATATACATATATTTAAGATCTAATTTTTCTTATTTATAGCGAGCAACGAATGCGTTTTCAATTACAAGTAGACACACATAAATTGGTGTTTGATATAAAAGAGAAACAAAGCAAAAAAAAAACGCATATATACAATATATATTTTTTCTTTTGATTTTTGTTTTTTTTTTACAAATTTCGCATAATGAAGTTTTTTCTTAGCCATTTCTGCTGTTGTTGCCAACTATTTGATCCTCATGCATTTGTTTATAATTATACCTATAAATATTATGTGTGTGCGTGTGTGTGTGTTATCACCCTCGGGCAATGCTTTTAACGATTCCAATCAAATAAAATCAAATATATATATATATATATAATATATGTTTGTGTGTTTGTTATTAACTCATTTGATTTGACAGTTTTAAAACGGGTTTTAACAAGACTCTGTCCGTGTGTACACGATAAAGAAAATTATCTTTATACTAATTAAAATATGCAACAAGAGAGAACGTTGCAGTCGGGCGTAGCCGACTGCGAAATACTTTGATACCATAAGTAATACCAGCTGGAAGAGTTTCCGAGTAACCAGATAACTGTGGCTCTTAAACTCTATTACGGAAGATATGGGCTTTTGGGAATTATGGGGGCGGAAGTATATGTTTCATGTTTCAAGTTTCAAGTCTCTATCTCTAAGAGTCCAGAGTCCCGACTAAAGTTGCGTTCATACAGACGGACAGACAGCATGACGAACATTGCACGGCATTGCATCTTCGGCATCAAAGTATACAAACTAAAAGCCATGGATTAGTTTAAGTAAACACCATATATATATATATATATATATATATAATATATATATATATATATGTGAATGTGTACATTGTGTGAAAACAAACTAAACTAGTCTTATAAACAAACGATGATTATGTGATCCATTTGACAATTTCGCGCCACAAATGACTAATATGCAGGGGCGTACTAAGCTGTTCGTACAGGGGGGTGCAGTGGCGAAAAAAAGGGGAGCGACCCGAATTGTAAGTTCTTCAATCAATTTGAAAATACCAGTTGATCAAGTTGAGATGTAGGATGGATGTCACACGCCCCCCATCCCCTTTACAATATATGCATGTGTGTTTTTTGATATTAGGATTATGGTGTGGTTGATGTTGTTGTTGTTGCTGCTGCTGTTGGGCATGGGCCCTTTACTTAATAAAGGCCTCTGGTGGTATTTTGTTTTCCTTGAAGAGTTTCTCAAAGACAAATGCGGCATGGTTGAAATCCCAATTTGTCTCCTCCAAGCATCTAAAAGAAAAAACAAAATGTTATAAAACATAGAACGTGTAAGATTCTCTCTCTGTCTCTGTCTCTTTCTCTCTTACTTGCGGCTCCAATCTAGATTCATTTGGCTCTGCGCACTCATGGCCTGCACCATTTGCATTTTGGTGGCATCACTGTGCGGACCTGTTGTGCCCCCAGTCACCGTCGCCGATGCAATTGGGCTGGTGATGGTGGCAACCGGCGGTGGCAATAAAGCGACCGGCGATGGCAATAAGGCAACAGCGCCGGCACCGCCAACCGCCAATCCACCCGGATGCAGACGCCCTTGAATTGAGTTATCGTTGAGGGCAGAGCTAATTGGAGCTAAGCTGGCGGCACCGGGCGCTGGCTGGTGCTGCGATCGCTTAAATTCACGCGTCTGCTCCGTCGATGCGCTGGTTATGAAGATCGCCTCGTTTCGAATGCAAAAGCCCGTATTCTGTGGCACGACGACAAACGTGCGCACAAAGTGACGCAGCTCGTATGGCTGCATGGCGATGGGCGTGGTGCTGCCAGCATCGCCGGTTAACTCCTTGAACAGGCCAGTCACCGTGAACACCATCATTTGGGGCTGCCCAATGGGAATATATTATTATTATTATTATTATTATTATTGAAGTTGTTTCGTCTGCTTGTCTTACATTGTAGATGTTCAGATCGACGGTGAAAGTGCGTCGTTCGTGCAACGTGCGTGGCCATTCATCCAATGTGGAGACGCAGGCTAATCGGCCACTCTTCAATAGATGCATACGCAATAGACGCATCCGCGAATCGTCCCGTTCGGTGTTCATAATGCGTCGCAGATTGCGATTAAATTTCCAGAAGCTGTTCAATCTGTCATAAATCAAGGATCAAGATTAGTCGGAAACGAGAATCAGAATGAATGCTGCTGCTGCATACCTGCCCGCCTGGCTGACCGAGGGCATTGACATGGAGAGGAGTGCGTTCTCGTGGTATGCATCCAGCAGTGGCTGGCGATTATTCGAATCGAATATGATGAAGTACTGGTCCAAAAACTGGCGGACAACCTCAGCGCCGGCGCTGTCGCACAAGTAGGATGCCTTTGCCGGTGCCAACGTGCTCGATTCACTTAAATCGAAATGCACCTGGGGCAGCAACACTTCCCCATCCTGTATTGAAGTTTATATTTAGATCGAACTCTTGCCCAATCGAAGGCGCAGTGAATATATTCTGCAACTTACCAGCTTCATTAGTTTGGGAAATTTACGTCGTACTTCGCTGTAAATAGTTGTGCGGTTGGATGGCGTCCATTTTGTTGATTGGCATATGTATTAGTGGTAAATACATACATATGTCGAAATGTACATATGTATGTATGTATGTATGGATAGATACATTAGTTAAAAAACTGTCTTCAATAATTAACAGAGTTGTATATAGACAAAATGTCGCCTTGCTGTGCGCTGTGTGATTTGCAGTATTGAAAACAACTTGCCGCCGATTCGCATATGTTTTACAGCAATGTTTCATAACTTGATTGGTGCTTGATTGATTGATTGATTGCTTGATATAAGCATCGTATATTGTTTTTGAGGCAGTTGAGCCAGCAGATGCACTTGGTCCATATTTGGCGCATATTATCAAAGCTGGCGACCAGGGCTGGGAAACGTACAAGGACATTATCAAGGAAGCCAAACTTTTAAGCAGCGCTTTTATTCTTTTTTTTGCTTTCTCTTTTTTTTTGTTGCTTTTTTCTTTCTTTTTTTCTTTTTCTTTAATAAGCCCAAACGCGTCGCACAAAAGCTGTTTGTTAGTTTATTCGATTTGTGATGCGAATTTTCATCCGTCCCGTTGATCGCACGCAGCATCCACAGGCAGAACACGCAACAAATATGCCAGCCATTCAACGTGCAAATGTTGCACATAGCTGAAGGGTGTGGCAAGCAAACGCAACCGGTTCATTTTGATTTTGACACGGCCGCCTTCGCCAGCATGCGCAGTAAGTCGTCGTCATCGTCGTCGTCGTCGCCGTCCTTGGCAGCAGCGTGTCCGGTCCGTCAGTATTTTTACATGCTTGGCGCGCGCACCTTTTATATATATATTTGTAACACAGTGCAACCGCTGACAAGGACAAGGACGCCGCCGCCACCGCAACTTAAACAACAGCAAACACAACAGCGCAACACGCAATTCGAGATTTGCAACTGCAACCAAAATCGGTCCAGCGCGAGCATGCGTGCGTGCGTGCGCGTGTGTGCACAATGCTGCGCGGTGCGCGGTACGCGCACGCGTCCATTCGTCCGTGCGTCTATGCGTGCGCTGCTTCGCCTTCGGCCTCTCAATTGGTGGCTGCTTGTTGCATTCGACGACGTGTCTGCCCGCTTTGTGGAAATGCCAACGCGCGATTAAGTCCTGTCTCTGCATCGTGATGTGGCAATATCTGTCCGTCAGTCAGTCAGTCAGTCAGTGTTTTGTCATCAGCTTTCCAGGCGCGACTTGTTTGAATTTAGCTTGTCTTTTTTATGTTCTTTTCTTTTTTTTTTCTTTTTTTTTCTTCATTTGTTTCTTCTTTATAGAAAGAATATTATTTTTTTATTGAATTTTTTTTTTATTTATTTTTTTTTTGTGGCCACCGTTAAAAGTTTGGTTTCATTTTAGTGGCCTATTTAAGGCGTATTGCAAGAGTTTTCAAATATTTCCCATGCCAGCAAATGCATTTGCTTACTCAAAATGCATTGGAGTTTGAGCAGCGAGAGCGCAGGCGGACAAGTTGAATTTTCAAAATTGATTTTGATTTAGCGACAATCCGCACAGCAAAACAGAATAAGAAATGGGGATTAGATAAGAACAAGGATTCTGTCGAACGGACACGGCGCATCCTCAACAGTTATGCATAAAAACCCTTGTCCCAGTTCCCACGCTGATATTTCGGTGACTGCATTGCTGCTGCACGGTTAGAAAAACAGGAGCAACAACAGATCACACCATAGTATACCTGGTAAAATTCTGGGCATCCTTGTAGCGCGAACGGCATGGATTATTGCGCAAGACCAGCTCGACAATTGGTAAATTGCGAAAGACCAACAGATGCGCCAACGATGGCAGCTGAAACATAACATTTGAGCAGTGTATGAAATGAAGTGCTGAGATTGTCTGAGATATATATATATATATATATATATATATCCACCACACACCTTGTTATCGCCCAGATAAAGTATCTTCAGATGAGGCAGACGCTTCTCGATGCCTTTGAACGATTCCACGGTGGACATGCTGTTATCATTGAGATTGATGGCCTCCAGATCAGGAATGTTCTCGCATATGATATCCAGTGCGGTGGACATGACATTCACCCGGAATAGCGGGCAAAATATGGGCTTCAGATCCAAATCGGTGTGAAAGCGCGACAGATCGAGCGCCTTGGTCTGCATGTTATACCTCTTGGCCATGACGACCTTCATCTTCGTCTTGAACTCCTCATTAATGGTGACCAGGGGAACACCGTTGCGTACGCGCGGCATCAGACGAAACCCGTCCGGGAGCTGTGCATGCCGGCCCAGCTGAATTATACGCTCGGCCACCTCAAAGTCATCCGTGAAGAAGATGGCACAGTTCCGCTCAAAACGCCAATATTGTGGCACAAACACGTGCGGTGACATTGCCGCCAACAAGGCGCGCAGCAGCGTATCCTCGTCATAGATCTGACCATTTTGTATCTGTGTGGCAGAGGAAAGTAAACAACAAACAAAAAAAAACCAGTCAATATATAAACTACATATCTGAATATTTGATATGAATAGAAATAATATTAACTATAATTATACTGTACATGAACGACATTGAACGCATTCAATATGATAGACTCGATTCAGATTCGCTGTATTATAATGTTGCGAATATATTATTCGTAACTAATTTTATGCAACAGACTTGAATTGAACGAATCGCTAGAAAAAGCAAAAAAAAAACAAATAGCAAAAAAACAAAAATAAAATAGAAAAGAAAAGAAATAAAATAAAAACTGGAACAAGCACAATTAGTGTGCCACTTTTCCAGTTAACGTTCCGTTTACTTTAGCTTTATTTAGCTATATACTGCTGCTGCTATTGGATTGTATTTACTATATTTTCGTTGCTCATAACGTGCTTTACTCCCAATTACTCAATATTTGCATACCGATTCTGATTTAGAGCCGGTGGTGACTTGCCTGGGGCCTGCCTCTTTGTGTTTTAATTACTTTTGGGTGCGCGCTTATCTTCAAGTGTCTATGATTTAATTATGAGCATTTTGATTATAATTATGACGCACACACACACACACACAAACTCATGCATGTTCACATACACATACACAGATACAGATACAGATACACCCACACATACCACATTAGTTGGCTTTATGCTCGTAATTGCTTTTTCCTCTCCTTATGAAGAGCTCTACTCATAAAATTCCATTGCCAATGCCGAATATACCCGAAAACTCTGCAAGCCTGCATTGTTATTGCTGTTCTGGGTATCTGAGGAGTCCATAATATACATATATTTATATATACAAAATATATGTATGTGCAAATACAGTGGTCGCTCACTCATTAGAATTGCTCAGCAACTATTGTCAATCGATCACTCATTTTTCTTTCTTTCTGCAGCAAATTTCTCAAGGTGTCAAATAGAAATTGAATTTTGTTTTGAAATTATAATGTCGCAGTTAGTACAAGAATATGTTGATTTTAAATGTAGGCTCCATATATATGTATCGATTATATCAAAAACGAAATAAGGAAATTTGTTTAAGATTAATTCAAAGCAAAAATGTTTCCTAGATTATTAAGGCGAAAAACGTTGATTGAGTCTCAAAAATTGGTATTTCCTGAATTGCGAGCTTAAAGAACATTTTTTTGCTTAGGGGAACATTTTCTTTTCTTGTTTACAAAAAGTGACTTTCAGGTAATGGTATAGTCAACAAGAAAAAGTTTGGAACTTTGCTCTTTTCCGTAGGGTCCTTGATAATTGATATAGCTAAAGCTACACTCCACCTTATATATATATATGAATGTATGTCTATATATATGTAGTATAGTATCGTATTGACATATCCGCTGTGCTCATTAGATAAAAAAAGCAGTCTATGCTCACTCGCACAGCCCCATTCACTTTCGAGTGTTGGTGCGCATTAATGCGATAAATTAATAAATATATTATGGAGTATTAGTGTTTGTTTATCAACACTCATTATGCCATTTGGGCACTGGCGACATTCAAGCCATGCTGGACGGGTCTTAAAGTCCTTACGTTTTTCCAATCAGCGAGCTTACCGATGGCTTCTGTTGAGGCTTGCTTGAATTGCTCGATAAGAGCCACACGCATTTGTTAGGGTACTCACTGAATAAGTGAGTCAATTAGGGTCTTGGACGGAATCCAATTTAACAATGCTATCTAGCATATTAAATATTTGAACTAACGTTACTAATGTTAGCTGCCACCTGTCTACGCCTGGAACAGATCTGAACAGATATTAGAGACTGTTTGCCCTTGTTGCCAGCGGCCAAAAAGACATGACTTCTATGAGCAATTTATTTTGGGCTCCAACTGTGACTACGATTGAGAGAGGGTGTGTTGGCTTGTGGGATGAGTAGATGGGTGGGTGTATGGCCTAGTGAATGAGTGCGTACATGAGTCGGTTAAGTTGCGGCCGTATATTAAATACGTATATGTATATGTTTGTAGGTATGTATTTAAATGTGTATATGCATTTAATAAGTATATAAATCACGCTTTTGTGCACAACAATGAGAAGCACAAGCGAACTGAGAGACATTTATTTCTAGAATTGATATGACTGATGACGCCGACGCGTCAGCAGCAGCAGCAGCGACAACAACAACAACAACAACTGCCACATTATTAAGGCAGTATCAGCGAAGTCAACTGCGACGGCTACGGCGTCAGCGGCAGCAGCAGCGGCGTCGACCGGGCTGACTAACAAGCGCGCACCGCCAAAAGCAACGCCATTCGCCAGCCAACAGCCGTGCGAGGTTAGAGCAACAGCACAGAAAACCCAACCACCCACAAAACCCACAAGCAAAACCATCGATTCCGCCCCAAAAAAACAAAAAAAACAACAACCTTCCCATATCCATTGCACTACACCAGTTACAAAGCCAAGCTAAGCAATATGGGCAGCTGTTGCTCAAAGGATTTGGATGATAAGCGCTCCTGGAGCCCCGATGAAACCAAGAATGGCGTAAGCAGTACAATTTAAAACATTGCGTTTTACTCGAACTAATCAAACGATCTTGCATATCTACATCTCTATATATATATATATATAAATATATATGTATATGTGTGTATATGTATGTATGTACGTACATTTGTATAGAGCACCACATCGACCATCATAGCACAGCCCATAGATAATGTGGGCAGCACAGGTGTGTTCACGCTAACCCACAACACATCAACAACGACATCAACAACGACAACGACGGAGAAACAACAACAACAACAGCATCACAAAGAGGTGAAAACAACAAATACAGCTGATTCTGATCCTGATGCCAAGGAGTAGCCCAACTTAACATACCAATACATCAATATCCAATGCTGTTTGTTTTTTGTTTGTTTGTTTTATTTTTTTGATAATTCAACATTTGTTTACCTACAAAGTACATACATATGTATGAATGTACATATGTATTTATGTGCATACTGAAGTTTGTGCTCCATGTATAAATTATACTTCGTTTTTTTTTTAACAAAAAACATTTGTGACATGTGTGTTTGCTTGGAAAGAGGAAGAACCAGTGCGTGTACGCTTAAGTGTGTGTGTCTGTGTGTGTGAATACATTTTTTAACAATGAATAATCCGTCGTTGCCTAGCCAAGCTATCGAGTACTGTTATTAATATGAATTATACTCAAAACATGCCCAAAGGAATGGAAAAAAGTTAAACTTGAAAATAAACGATTAAATGAATGCGATTCACTCACCCAACTGATTGTTCATTTACAATACAAATAAACAAACGAAATCCATAAATTGCCGGCACGATAAGAAATGTAACCCTGCCAGCTACCTTCCCCCATCATACCCCAGCTGCCAACCAATCGAAAGCAGCTGCACACGCATTGCTTGGCGATGACATCAGGGCCTATGATGCAAAGAGAAGTCAAGAAATGAGCGAAAAACACACACCCAAACACACACACACACACACACACACACACACACAGAAAGATAATGTAGAATAAACATGCCTCATTCTGGATAGCTTCATGACTCAGTTTCCTATCAGTCAATGTGCCAAATCTCCCATTGGGATTTTCTCCAATCGGTTTGGCCTTGACAAGAACACAAAAATGACTAAGACGCCAGCCACATTGTAAACTGTAATATGAACGTGCGTTTTGATATGAATGCACAATGCAATAATAATTATAACAATAACAATAACAATAACAATGCTAATGCTCAATACACGTGACAGCCACATAATTTACATATTTACATATTTCATTAGCTCATTTCCATTTTATTACGATTTAACAATGTGATGCAAAGCATGTTTTGTGTGTTTTCCTGCCATTTGGTGTGCAAGCAGTAAACACGTCATAAGAATATAGAAAATATTCAATTTGCAATCGTTTGCAAATCATTGCAATCTAATAGAAGAAATGCCAAATTACAAAACATTTGTTTCTGCACAGACACATCATTATTAATAGTAGCAGTTAAAGCATATAAAATAAACCAAATTTCGTATAAATTTCACCAGTATATTCAAATTAGTATTTTATATTAAATTTAAATTGAGGATGCACAATGTACATCAACGGTTTTTTCCACAAAGTAGGGTTGCCAACTGGTTGTAAAACTGACTGGTATAACACGCATGGCGTTACTTCTCCGATCGAATTCGATAAGTCCAATTAAAAAGATCAGCCCAAATGCATGCAACACATATTAAATAACGATTCAACAACAAAAAAAATGTAATCAGTGGAAGCGAATAGGTTGCTGTCCCACGTATCCGACTGCATAATACCCTTATGCAATCAGTGGAAAATCTGTTATTATCGACATTGTATAGTGCAAGTCGGCAAGAGTGTATTATTGTCTCGATATGCGAAATGAACAAAGTATTCCGGATAGAAATGTTGCTCCTATTTTCGCACATATTTATCAGTCCTTAGGCACTAAAGGGGAATCTGTTGGATCAAGCCAAACAATGAGATTCTCTGTTCGATGCATGTCCTAAAACACTCTAGTCCTGAAATATGTTAGACTGTTCGGCTCCTCGCTCTACCAGAACACGGCGCTCAGCTAAGCTAAGCGAGAATTTTCGATCAGATTTTACATGTAGTCAGTATTGAGTCAAGTTGGCAAAGAATTCTATGCGTATTGTACATGGTGATAAAAGCCAATTAAAGATTAGATTAAACACAAAATGATTACATATGTTTTTATACGAGTACAAAAAACGTTGTGAGTCAAGTTGCTTTAAGAATGTGCTAACCTCTCTATATATGGGTGAATATATCTATGTACGTCTATTGAAGTATGTACACCCAATATGTACGTAAGTGCACAGCACAGTATAGAACACAAATTGTATTATTAAATCAAGCAACAAAATAAAACCAAACCAAACCAAACCAAACCAAACGACGCAGAAAAAGCAATTAAAGAAAATGCAAAACGAGGGAACGAAATGCGTACATACGACATACATGCATATATATGTACCATATATAGATAAAATAATTTTAACATCAACAAAGAACGACCCTAGAGTCAATCGAGGAACACAAAAGACACAAACCGACTCATCGACGACGCGACAATGCGACGGGAATCGCCGATTGTGAATGGGGGGGAGGCGACGGGGGTAGATTGTGGGGCTGTGCTGGGCTAATGAAATAGAAATTGGAGCACACCGCCACCCCCGCCCATCGTTAGGGTCCGGGTGGCCCCAACACGATCAGCAAAGCCAGACGGCAGCAAAGAAAAGTTATGCGCTGTCAGTATAAACGCGAGCCTCCGACGAGCAGCAACGCGCACCCACCATTCCAAAAACCGAGATAGAAATCCGAGCTAATCCAAATATCAAGAATCTCAACAAAGATAGAAAGAGAGAGAGAGAGCGATCATGAAGTATGCTGGATGTTTGGCCATTGTGCTCATTGCGATGAGTGGCCTTTGTACGGCTCTGCCCATGGCCAACGAGGAGGAGCTGGTGGCGCTCAACTCTGTCGAGCAGGTGCAAACGGACGAGTTGCCGCACATATTGAAAATCGCGCCCAGACACTCGGAGCCAGTGATGGAGGAGGAGCGACCCGGAGACTTTGATACCATTGTCGAGGAGTTGCGTACCGCTGGTGTGCACACATCGGAACAGAAGCCATTGCATACGCTGCGCTACAAGGAGCTCGCTCGCCTCCTGGCTCTTTGGCAGATGGCCCAAGGTCGCAACTACTACGTTGCCAATGAAAGTCGTGCGCCGCCTGCTCACGATGGCGATACCAATGACAACGATGGCAACCACGATAACAACACTTCGTAGGAGCAATCGCAATGACAACCAATCGAAATCCAAAAAAAAAAAAAAAACCAAAGCTTTAAAATTACTTTGTTAATCAACCCGAATTTATATTTTTGTTTTGTTTGTTTTGATTTGTCGACGACTATGTAGAACTTTAATTCTAATCAGATCCATTAGGATCCATTATATAAAGCAATATAAATAAATAAATTAAATCAATTGAGTGAAAACAAAACAATTGAACTCTGGTCGAGTGTGCCGACTAGCAGATACACTGTGCTCAGTAGGATATTCAAATGTGTGCACATACCAAAGATTGACTTTTTTATACCGGTATCATAGTATATTGCTTTTGTGCAATGTCCGTCATGGCTAGGAAATCGATCAAATCGAAAATCGCAAATCGATAAAGTCACAAATCCCACAATTGAAGGCTACAGCCGCCAATCATGGAAGGTAACTTGCTGGAAATTTATTGGGAAACTCTTCCAACATTTTTTTTGCCCACACCTACTCCGGCCCCCAAAATTCAGAAATGCCTGTATCCATCGCAATTTTAAAAGCAAACTTGGAGGATAGATTACTAGGAACCTCCTTCAAAGATCGGTATTCTTGCTATACATATTTTATTTAGTTATGTGTTCACCGGACTTATAGCAAAAGAATAAACAATTATGTAAGATTTAAGTCTATAAAAAAAAAAAACAATTTGATCTGTGTTTGTTTTCTGAGTGCCTACATTCTAATTAAGTTCGCTAGCTTTTAAAATCTCAATATTCAACGAGCTTGAATTTAAAAATTATTTTACTAATCGATATTTATCGATGTAAAGGAAAGAAAAAATGCATAGGGTCGCTCAAAAAAAAGAGAATACAGAATACAGAGGCATTTGTATTGATCAGGAATATCTCTTTATGTGGTCGGAAATGTCTTTATCAGCCTGTCACATACACGCAAGCATACTAATGATGCCCAGGATATAATAACTAAGAGTTTAATGAAGCCGATCGATGCTTTCCCGGTGCTACCACAGTGTCCTGCCCATCGAGATTCGGCGCAGTTGGTTCAAAATCTGCACTGTTGCTGTTACTGCGACTTCTGTCGCTGCCGCTGGTGCTAGTGGTGGTAACGACTACGAGGGGCATTTGGCGGCGCTGCAATCGCTTGGCGATGGGCGGCACAAAGAGATCATGCTTGATCAGCGTACATTCAGCGTCCTGATAGATTCGTCTATTGTTATCCCACTTGAGAGCCGCAAAACAACAGGAGAGCAGCCAGCCGCCGAGGAAGGCAATGAGAAAGCCAATTGCTGCATACCACATGTAGCTAATGCGATACATATAAAAGTAATCCGTATCCGGATCCGTCTCTCGCGTGTCAGAGGCGCGCGGCGCCGTGAACTGTGTGTCTGCTCGAAGCAGTATATCTCGAACGTAGCTGCGGTCAGCGGGGCAACCAGCTGTGGACATGTCCAGACTTGGTATTGGCGGCTTCGGTTGACCGAAACCGATCCAAAAGGAGACGGCTAGCGAGATGAGTACACCAGCAATGGCACCCTTTTGGTTTGCCTTCGTCACATACATGCCCAGCGTGAACAGGCCCAACAATGGACCGCCAACGATACCAAAGATCGATAGAGCCGCCTGCAGCAGTCCGCCAATGCTGCCAGCCAAGAAAGCCATGCCAATGCAGAGGGCACCAAAGAAAATGGATAGCAGCTTGGAGCACAACATTGTCCGGCGATCATCCAGCGTGCGTCCAGATGTGTAGACCACAATCGGCTTCACATAATCCTCCAGAGTGACAGCAGCCAGCGAACTGATGGCGGTGCTGATGGTGGACAGGCTGGCGCAAAAGATCCCCGATACGAAGAGGCCAGCCAGGCCCGTATATTGACCCATGGTGTCCACCACAAACAGCGGCATAATCTGATCGCGTGAATTGACGCGTCCTTCCAGCAATGGATCACAATCACGATAATACCAATAGATGCAAATGCCCGCAAAGCAGGTGCTCATGCTCAGCAGACACAATATGGGCAGACACCACCAGAGAGCGGCACGTGCCGATCGCAGATTGCGTACGGCAAGCAAACGTTGCACTTGAGCTTGATTCACACCGTAGATGGCCAAGTAGGTGGCACAGCCGCCCAGCACCTGGGTGAACCATGTGTGCCGTGTCGTTGGATCTATGCTAAAGTTGGCGAAATCGATGCGTCCGTTATCCAGCGCCGTCTGCCAAACAACATCAAAGCCGCCTGCCTTGATGCCCGTACAGATGATAACACTGAATACGGCTACAAACATGAGAATCGACTGGTAAATGTCCGTCATCATAACCGCCTTCATGCCACCTATTGTTGCATAGATCGTACAGACAACGCCAACAATTAGCACAGAGAAGAGCTGGCTCACACCAGTGACAGCCTCCAAGGCCAATGCCGGCGCAAACACAACAATGCCCATGTACAGTATCATCTGCGTCGAGAAGGCAACCGAGGCGATCAGGCGGGTGGCATAGCCAAATCGCAACTCCAGATACTCGTACACGCTGGCCGTTTTCAGGCGAAAGAAGACCGGCAGAATGAGATAGGCGGCAATGGGCGTCGACAAAACATAGGACACATTGATGATGACAAACATGGTGCCATATTGATAGATCTCCATTGACACACCCAGTATGGTAACGGCCGACATGAAGCTGGCCATTAAACTGAATGCCACCGGCGTAACGCCCATGGAGCGATTAGCTAGAAAATATTCCGTTGTGTTGTTCTGCTTGTTGTCCGCAAATCGATAGTAGACTCCGATTAATATTGAGATGAGCATCACCACTGCCAGAATGGCATAGTCCCAGGCACCCAGAGTTGCCATTATAGTCACTCACTTTCTAATCGACGATCAATTTAGCTGTATTATAACGCATACGTAACGCAAAGTCAGTTAATATTCTTGACCTTTAATCGACAGACAGTTAATATTTGCCTGTTGATAACCGACTGCGATAAAATACAACAAAATGAAATACATGTAGCAGATGCCGCTCCAAAATTTGCTCTTGAGATTATGCTCGAGCGCGCGTATGACTTTAACGTTTGCCGGCCGTCAATGAAGTGGGCCAAAATAAATCTAAAACTACTCTGCTCTAGCGACTACAAGGGAACCGCGCTGCGCTACCTTTTTATAGCTTCATTTGGCTGAGAGATAGCAGCGTAGCTGGCACCAATACTCTGTAGCAGTACCAGTATCAGTACCAGCACTTGGATACGGAACGCACGCTGTGCACCGTCGTTGCCATCGATACGAACAAGTGTGAACAGCAAAAGTGTTTTCAAATGTTTTCAACTTCTTCATCAACTGCTTATCACATCCATAATATTTGTAGGTTTGCATTTTAGCCAGCTAAAATATGATCTAACAATGATGTCTTCACGTGACTAATGTTGTCATTAAAGTGTCTAAGTCATCGCCAGTTGAAATATAACACACGAGTTTTCAACTGGACACACAATTGTAGCACGGGTTTGAATCTAGTTCAGCATTTGTCTTAATCCAAGTGGGGACTGTATCCCCCACCACACAAACATGCATATCTATATATATATATATGTATGTATATCTATATATAGCTTGAATGGCAATATTCGTTGACTGTTTACTTCACAAATTTTACGATTCAAATATTTAACTGCTGCCAACTAACGATCCCAAGTCCAGCACTTAATGTTATCGTGATAACAGCTCTTACAGCCCTGCATTAGATGTTTATACAATTGCACGTAGATAGCCAGATTGAACTCTAGATTGCTACTATATATTTGAATTTTCAATGATATACATATGTATATATGTTTTTAAAAGAGCTGCAGAAAGTTGTGCATTTAAATCAATTTCATCATCAGATGTGGCAAATTGAGCTCGTCACATTACTATGGAATTGGAAATTAAAATGACCATGGAACCCGCCGAAAAAGTCAGCAATTTCAAGTGCGGGGCAAAATCAAAAATATTCAGGAAAAACAACATTTTGTAAAATGCTGGATAGGGATCAAATTATTAGGCCCGCGCCTATCGCTTATTGAATTTTATATTATGAGCACTATGAGCCTTACAATGGTGTAGATAAAGACGCACTTACTGTCACTTGATACCAGCCAGCGGCATTGGGAATCAGCTTGCCAAATTTGCCTCGAGGAATGGGTGAGCCGCGACGTCGTGAACTGGGACGATCCTGTAAGCATATGTTGAAAATTTGTTAGCATGCAAGTTGCGTAGATATGTCGGTAAGGTGTGCGAAGCCTGGTTAAGCAAACAAACCTTCACTGTTGTTGTCATTTCGCTCATGTCATCATCCTCATCCCAACGACGCACATCCTGAAGCCGCAACTTAACATCACTTTTGTGCGGAAACTGTGAGGTCTTGAAGCTGACGCGACGCTTGTTCCGATCCTTGCGACGCTGATGATCGTCGTCTGCAATGCAACAAAGAGTTATTATTAGGACCTTGACAGGCCAACAAAAATGATGCCACACAGATAACCTACCGTCGTAGTCTTTCAGCGCTGAGAAACGTGATCCACCGCCGCCACCATTGCCACCACCATTGCCAACATTGTTGTTGTAACGCTGACCGCCGCCTCCGCCACGCTTAGGCATTGCTCACAAGAAGTCGACGATATAGAATAGTATAGCGCACAGTCGCAATAACAATAAACAAGGTCTTTGAATGCGCAGAATTTACAGTGACAATAACGGTAGTGTCACAAACAATGTGTTTAATATGCTTACAAATGGACGCATACAATTATTACACAGCAAAATTATAAAGAAGCGCGAATTTGCAACGCAATTTCACGAAATTCTCTACAGTATATGTGTTTGTGTGCTCGACCAGATGACAGACGTCACGACAATGAAATAGTAGAGATGTTGCTCAGCACTGTTTTATAAATGTGTTCAGTGCTGTCCAATGACACTGTTAGCACAAACAATGTGGCAACGCTGCCAGCCAACAAAATTATAAGCAACAGCCAAGTTGTGCCATTGTTCTCAATAGTTTTTGAAAACTCGAAGCAGCATCATTGACAAGACTAGATTAGAATAGGCAGCGTATCACATGAACATGTCCTCCAATCGAAAGTGCCGCTTCCATGTAAATGTAAGCGCTACGGAAGAAGCTAGTGCAAAGTCTTAGTGATGTACTAAAACGTTGCTCGAGTCAAGCTCTCGAAAATGCGAAAACATTTCGCGTTGGCCTTTCAGGTGCGTATTTTTCATAGGTGTATGTAAATATTGTGTTGTGCATGTGTGTGTATGTGATAAGCTCAACTTAACGTGACCTTGCACCGCATACATTCTCATTCGCATTCGCATAGTGAATCATTAAAAAAAAGGTCACCCAATCTTGCGATCAACAGGTGGTTCGCTTGTGCAGCTCTTGACCCGTGCTCTGGTTTCAAGTAGACTGGACACGAAATGCTGGCAGTTTTTTTTCTGCGACGAACGTTATGTGGCACACGATCACAATGAATCAACGTACTGGGCGTACAAAACTCAAATGTTAACTAAACTACCAAGTATTTTGGATAGCCAATTTATTAAAGCCGATACGTCCGTGTCGTTGGATAAGTGTGCCAGTGATTATGCGGAACGTATTGTGAATGAATTCGGTACAAGTTGTCCTGTATTTGATTTGCTGCTCTTGGGCATGGGACCGGACGGACATACGTGTTCCTTGTTTCCGGAACAACCGGCTAATTTGGCGGAAACCGAACGTTTAATCATTCCAATTCGGGATTCTCCAAAACCACCACCAGAACGTATAACATTTACGCTGCCACTTATCAATAATGCCAAAGACGTCGTTTTTGTTGTAATGGGCGCCAGTAAATCTGATGTCGTAAAGGTAAAAGAGCAGCAGTGCTGGTTAAGTTAATTATACATTTTGTTTACTTGTATTGCAGCGCGTATTTTCTGACATGGACAAAAAATTTCCATCTGCATGGGTGGATCCGACGCATGGACAGTTGACATTGATTGCAGACAGTGCCGCAGGAGAAACGTTTCTTGGTCAAACCCAACAGTGTGCTCATGAAACCAACTAACTATTGTAAATAAGTTGTAAACAATAAAGATATCTGGTGCTGTTTGCGTTGGCATTTTGAAAATTGCGCGCAGTTCGTTTTTTGTTTTGGCAGCACTATCATGCACACGACGTTGCCATTTAATTTCGTTTAATGTCAAAGCACAGAATTAATGTTGCCAGATCGCTGCAAGGTTCCCATTCAAGCAAAGATATAAAAAAACAAACATTTACAAACAGCCACAAAGCGCTATGCCGCGGAAATAATTGCAAAACTAACATAAATAAAAACACGGACACCAACGTACTTGCAATGCCAGACACTTATGGTCAGTTCGATGCTGAGCGCGTCTGTCGTGTTTGTCTACGCGAAGTGGGCGATTTTTACTTTATCTACGATGAAGCGCCCGTAGAGCAGGGTGCGAACATCGCTCAGATACTCAATGAATGCACACGGTATACGTGTGAGCGTTTCGACAAGATGCCGCATCATATGTGTGACACCTGCATCAAGGCCGCCTGCCAGGCGTATCGCTTCAAGCAGGATGCTGAAAAAGCATATCGCTCGCTTGTGGACATACTGGGCCGCACACCCGTTAGCAAGCCGAACAGTAGCGATATGTGCACCCAGACCGAACAGCTACCCATGCTGCCGTGTGGCATCTGCAACGATAAGTTCTTAAGCATTATTGAAGTGCGTCTGCATCGGAATCGTCAGCACAAGAACGTGGCGGAGCTCAAGTGCAAACTGTGCGACGAACAGTTCCAGCAATTGCGCCAGCTGCTTAACCATCTCGTGGAGCGACATGATCCCAAGTCGGCCACATCGTTTTTGCGTCGCCGTCGCGAATGTCGCGACTGCCAACGCGTCTTCTCGCGACGCGATCATTTGCTCCGTCATATGCAGGCTGTGCACAATGTGGAGGGCCGTGGTCGGCGCCGGACGCTGGCCGCGGAGCAGGAAGTGCAATCTGAAACGTGGCCGCCTATTGACGAGGCAACCATGCACAGCGCCGACGAATTGGTTTCGGCTGCCGTCTTATTTAATGATCCAGCTGCGTGCTCCGATGGAGAGAACGATAACGATAATAACGAGATGGGCTATCAATGCCATACGAATCCCATATCAAGCAACGACGACACTGAAGATGAAGAGATCCATGCGGAGGCTAAGCAATCCCTGTGGCTGCACATTAAGCCAGAGCCGGAGGCGGACCTCGAACCGTATCCGGAGTCATTTGTGGCACCTGCAAATCGCGTGATGCGCCGCAAAAAAACAAATCTAGAACGTGCCACCCACACTGACACAGAGGATGAGAATGAAGGCCTGAACAACCAGATAATTACGACCAGTGATTTGGCAGCAGAGGTTAAAGGTAGGTTTTTCAAGTAACATAAGTCAATTCGATACAGATATAGATATGTTATTCTACGAAACTCCTTCACTTGGTCCGTTTAGTAAAAAAAATAAGCGTATACAGTTTTTGACCTTAATTTTTCAGCCTGGCAGCTGGAGATTTCTATTTCCTTCAAGCACGTTTCAAATTCATTTTCGTGTATTTCGAGCTGTTTGGATTTATAAACGACAGTTTTACATCCTCGTCTTATCCTTGTGGGTGGAATTTTTAATACTCATTCATAGTTGCTTATCATTCAGTCAGTCAGTCGCCATTTTATATATAGCGATGTAAATATTGGATAAATATGTCTAACAGGCGCTTTAAATTATCCCAAGCAGAGGAGCCACTGGCTACCGGCAGCGAGCAAGAGTTACCCATTAAGCTGGAACGCCAGCGCGCTGATAGCGTCAATGAGGATGGTGAGTATGAGATGGACGCCGCATCAGCCAATATTTACCATAGCGCAGATGAGGAGGACGGCGAGGAAGAGTTTGCCAACGACGAGAGCGACATTGATGAATACGACGACGACGAAGATGACGACGAACCGGATGCCAAGCAAAAGACGCAATCGGACGACAAGTCGGAGCAGAGCCAAGCGAAAACTGTGCGCGATTATCTGCAGAAGCCGACAGCTGGCAAGCAGCGACGTCGTCGTCGCAAAAAGCAGAGTGATTCGGCGGCATCCAACCCGGAGAACCGATGCGATGTCTGCATGCGCACATTTTCCCGCCACTGTCATTTGTTGCGCCACAAATTGTCGCATTTAGAAAAGAAACCGCACAGCTGTCCACACTGCCCCAAGGCGTTTGCGCGCAGCGATCATTTGAAGGCGCACGTGCAAAGTCTGCATGGCAACAAGGAGCACAAGTGCGTGCTGTGCGAGGCAGCGTTCTCCCGCCTCGATGCCCTCGAGCGGCACAAGATGAGCAAGCACAACGGCGAGGGCCTGGACGCCAGCAGCGAGCTCAAACTGCAGATGAGCGAGCATACGTGCGAATACTGCTCCAAGCGATTCTCAAGCAAGACCTACCTGCGCAAGCACACGCTACTCCACACGGAATTTCTTTACGCGTGCAAGAGCTGCGACGAGACATTCAAGGAGCGCCAGCAGCTCCGCAGTCACGAGAAGACGCACACCGGTCAGCGCAATTTCCTCTGCTGCATTTGCGGCGACAGTTTTGCGCGCAACGACTATCTGCGCGTCCACATGCGGCGACACAATGGCGAAAAGCCATACAAGTGTCGTTATTGCGTTAAGGCCTTTCCACGTGCCACGGATCTTAAGGTACATGAGCGGTACGTGATCAAACCAACCACGAAATTTGATTTTACGATTGTCAATTAGACTTTACAGCATTTATCGTTATTGATTTTGCATGCATTGTATTTTAGTTATCACACCGGCACAAAGCCCAATCTGTGCAATACTTGCGGCAAGAGTTTCCATCGCGCATACAATCTGACCATACACATGCGCACCCATACTGGCGAACGTCCATACAAGTGTGACCAGTGCCCAAAGAGCTTCAGCCAGAGCAACGACTTGAAGGCGCACATACGACGGCATACCGGGGAGCGCTACAAGTGCCCGCATTGCGATGCCTACTTTCTGCAGCTTTACCATATGCGCAACCATTGCCTCAGTGCCCATAACAAGCATATTGAGACGAAAACTGGTCGGCTACAACGCACTGGTCTGCTGGACGAGTCCAATCACACGCATCTAACCACTGTGGTCATGCCCGCAACACGTTCGCATCCATCAACGGGAGATCCGCCAGCGACAGTTAGCACACAATTGCCCGCAGCGTCGACAGCGCCTGCGACAATTGCAACGCCAATTATGCATTCCCCGGTGACATACAATATAGCATCACCAGCTTCCGTGTCGGTGCCAGTGCCGGAAGCCGCCGGATTTGTGGGTGTAGCGAATAATGCAAGGGCGACGGCAACGGCAGCACCATCCTTTGGGGCATTTAATATACCTCCCGTGGTTATGGGTAAGCGTCCTTACATAGCCAATGTACCACATGCCACCTAATGCTGTCTCTGTCTAATTTTCTTCATCTCTCTCAGCGCATTTAATGTACAATCATGGCAGCAACAGTCAGCAGAGCAATGCCAGTGGCAGCGAGACCGGAAAATAACCGAGACTACACTATAAAATATGCAAGCAAATCTCCAATATGCTATTCCAACATTATCTTAAGTTCTCCTTGTATATATGTACGACGATATGAAATCGAGCCTTTACAACAATGCACTATGGTCCCAAAGTCGTTATTTTGGCATAAACGCAAAATAGTTGATAGGGCAGAATTTACAAAAAAGAAAGAGAAAACAACTACATTTTTACAAAATTTGGTTTATTTTTGGGAGCCCTTGTTTTTAAAATTTGGCGTCAAATCTGAGTTTACTTTGAGTGTAGAATTCAAATTGAAATGAACACTGCAAATAACTATAGATAAATGTTAGATTCGTATGTGTGCTGTTGTGTGTAACTTTAGGTTAAGATTAAGAAGTGCTATTGCATTTGAGCAGCTAATATATTATTACATCAAATAACTTAAACCGGCAAACTATTGTGATTAAGGATTTGCTAACATTATTTTTCACTTTGTGCTGGCGTTGAAGAAAATACTCTTTTTTTCAGTTGCGCTGAATTGGCAGCTTTACTGTTTTTGTTACAAAGATGATGAGTTCAGTTTGCATACATTTCAAATATAGATTAAGATAACTTGGGCAAGCCACCTTTTAATTAGTCAAGACTAATAGCTAAAATGTTATATTATACATTTTCTCATTATTGAATTGATTGGCCTTGTCGGTAAAGGTGGACCATATCAATCGAAGATTTCATTCAAAATTATTATAAAATGGTGCAATTTAGTTTTTATATTTTATGCCAAATAAAAATAAAAGACTTTGGGGCCATGGAGCAGTAATGAGCATGCTTCTGCGAGCTTAAATTTATTAAGATCAACATAAATACGCGATTTGTATTGCATACAAGCAATGGGCAAAATTCTTTAACCAGTGAAATAATCATTGCCAATGTTCTACATACCGGCAGTTTTAAGTTAGAATATATAATATAATTTTTGTTTTTGTTTTTATGCCTTGTACCCATTAAAATTGGTATTGTAAAATTGTGCAAAAACAAAAAATAATGAATGTGTTTTCCATTAGCTTAAACAGCCAAGTTGATCTAGCCATGTACATCTGTCTGTCCGTCTTTAAACAGAGATTGTGAGAATTTATGGTTTTGACATACCACGCGCAAATCAAATTCATTTTATTCACTCGAATTCCTATAGATATAAAAGATATGAAATCAATTGTATATTCAGTACACCTTGGCATATTATTGATCCACTGCAGAAATTTCATCAATATCAATGTGTGAGACGCCAGCAGCATAATAATGCACCTGATTATGTCAGCCACTACTCGAGATTTCGCAAAAAAAAAAATGTAATTGTTGTAAGTGCGGATGCAAAAAAATAAATATAACACCAAACTACAACCTTTTTAAATAGACTCAATATTTTTGAACAGCTGGGTACAGAGTATCTCCTAGTTGGGCACTACCGACTAGAGTATTCACGCTAGCTTGTGTTTAACTATTGCATTCGCGCAAATTTCAGTAGAATATTTTTATATTCTTATAAAGAATATCATAATTTTGTCGTTAAGTTTGTAACGCATTTCTTGAGCAGCTTCACTCTACGTTCGTCTTTCTGCATTTTTTAAGCTCATCTCTCAGCTTGAAAGCCATCTACATTTTAACATATCCGTATTTTTGCGAGGAAGCGTTGTTTTTTTTTCAATCAATTTCAGACGGTTCGTATTTTCTAACCGTAAAGATGAAAACAAATTTGTTCTTTCCTTGAGATTATGTTTGCTTATATTAATTGTTCTATAAGAGGTAAAAATAATATGTATCTTGACGGTTGCCTTTCAGAACTGGAATAGTCTCTTGAATAGATAGCTTAAATCCTTAAATCATGATGTTTATATTCTTGACAGAAGTGTAAGCTAAGTCGACAAGATTTTGTATAAGATCAAACTATTATAAATGTATAAATGTTTGTAGATCACAAAGTTTCCTCGGTATAAGTTGAATAAGCAAGCATAGGTATTAAATACATGTATGTATGTTTGCTTGGAATTCTTATGTCTTAACGTTGCACAAACCGATTGCCTTTAAAATTAGGTCTTTGTTTGAAAATCAAGAGAGAAAATAAAAATGTAAATAGTCAGTTCATATAAAATGAGGGATTACTTTCCCATAACATATCTATATTTGGCTTGAGGCGATGGAGTCATTATCAACCGGATCGGACAACTATTTTCACATTCCTACTATGTGCCATGCATTTGAATTCAATTTATAACAGTTCGATAACAGTTGGTCGATAAGTGCTTCTGTGTGTGGTAAAAATTAGTTCAAATCATTGAAGAAAAAAAATGAAACTAGAGTCTCATGAATTGAATTGCTGTTGCTTCATCAAATTTTTGTGTCGCAGCAACTAATTTATCAAATTATTATCTATAAGCAACTACACGAACATTTGAATTTAACAACATTGCGCGCCGCGCTCCACTCGATAATTGTGCTGTTAACAGCTGTTCGATAAATGTTATTTCACTAAGCGCATGCTCTCCTCTCTCTCTCTCTCTCTCTCTATCTTTCGATCTTTCTATTCTGATGCGAGAACATATGTTAATGTTGTTTTTATTGTTTTTAAAGTTGTATGTAAACAGTAGCAGGCTTATCGACTTCTTTGCATTGTTTGTGCAACACCCTTGAGAACTTAATTAATTTTGGTGCTGAAAAATGAAGAGCAAAACGATTGTTTATCAGTTTGAATTCTTAAACGATTGAATTGTACTCATTTTCGGGCAACATTTACTCTATGCGTGCCAGTGAGGGTATGCGTGTGGCGGTGTGATGAGCTTCCAACAACAAAGCTTTTTTGTTTTCATTCGCCTTATATTCACTCGCAAAACGCCTTAAACTTTTGCTGTGAACGGACGACGGACTTTGTTGTGCAGCGTGCGTTTTGTTGTTTTTGTTGTTATTTCGAATCGAAATTACTATAAAACTAAAATTAAATTTATTCAAATTTGAATAGAGAGTGAAATAATAAAAGTCTATAGCTTAATTATTGAGCAATATATAATGGACTAGTGTGTCTTTTAGCGGATTGCTCAAATTGTTTATATTTTATTATATTGAACAAAGCAAATACTATTCCTAAGCATAACAAGTGCCTTTTATGCATGCCCTGTAAGTAAATAGTTATTAAATATATTGTTAAATAATGGCACCTCTTTGAGTAAATATTTCACATTCGACTGCAAGATGTGTGAGGAGAGGGACCCACACACACACACACACACACACACACGCACACATGTGAGACTCTGAGCGATGCTCTCATCCTGCATTTGGCTAGTGCTTGATTTCTGTTACAAATCAATTAGCCTAGTGGCACTGCTTAATAATAGTGGTGGGTACAGGGGATCGCCTAGTCGAGTTCACTCGGTCGACTAGAGCACGCTTGTTAGCTTGTATATGGAATTTGTGCCTATCCCACATGTTTAATTGGAATAACAATTTCC
Organism: Drosophila silvestris; assembly: GCA_035043445.1. Classification (NCBI taxonomy): domain Eukaryota; kingdom Metazoa; phylum Arthropoda; class Insecta; order Diptera; family Drosophilidae; genus Drosophila; species Drosophila silvestris. The sequence goes on from JAWNMZ010000016.1 coordinate 722,057, forward strand.
ACGTAAATTGGGCAAAACAAATCTTTTATTTCCCGTTATACAGCAGTTAATATTAATGCCTTTAAGCTCTGGCTTATTGCAGTGAGATTCTCTGATTTCCCAGTTACTTTGTTTTGTAATCTATAGATCATTAAGATTGTATCCATATCTTGTTAAAGGCTGTTAGATAAATAATTTGAATAGAGGTAATTTTTTTGTTTGTTTTAACTTTTTCAACTTATCGGCCTTACTAAATGTTCATGCTTGGCTGACGGCTTTTAAATACGTTTTAATGATCAATGCAAATGTTTATGCAATATATGCAAGCCCTCATTTCATTGTTATACATTCATTTCTGATGAAATGGCTACTTCTGTGGTCCCTAATCTGATAATCGTTCGATTGTTGTGCGATCCGAGTCTATATGCAATATGTGCTACTATCATTTGGTGCGATCAACAATTGACGCGATGTACGTCACAGGCAAATTGATTGTATGGATTACTTCGTATTTTTTACTTTCCTCTGTAAAAATGACACATGAGAATTGTGATATGAATCAAATTAACGTATCTGCCCATAAAACTGATTATAAACATGGGACATTTCATATTACGTGAACAATATACTCTGCTCCACGTTTAACCATATTGAAGTGGTTATAAATAGCGCAACGTATTATAATAAAATTCACAATCAGTCTTATCGCCAACCTCCATCAATCGAGACAACCGAGTCTCGAGACTCGTCAGTCGAGTTGACTCGCAAATACAGTAATAAGACCAAAGTGTTCCTCCGACAAAAAGGTGAATGCTCCTAGTAGTTTTCTTCTTTTCTTTTCTTTTTTTTTCTCCAAACAGAACTTGTATATATGTATTCCGGTTTACTGATGATGTAATCAGTTGCAAGACCTGTAAACAAATAGAAATATGCACACAGAGTACAAAAGATGAGAAAAATAAAGTTGAACTAGGCGTCAAGTCAAGTTGACGAAATGTTCCCTTAAAATGAAACGTACATTCAGGAATTGTAAACTACATTTACAATCACAAAATTCTGCTGGAAACTTTAAATTGTATCTCACTTTAATTTGCTACACAAATACTTAGATATGATCTAAAGGATCTACATTTAAAGCTTAAGAAAGATGCGTTAATCATGACAAAACATATTCAAGGGTATTGTGGTAGAACCACACATTATTGACAACATTTGGACAAGCTTTGAAGATGTATTATGGCGATATTAGAGGTCAGTTTAAAGCAGAAAAACATTTTGGGACCCCATAGAAGTAATATATTCTTGACATATATATGTATATATTTAACATAATTTGCAAATTGAAATCGAATATATTTGCTGCAATATGCGGAAATAAAAATAAAACTCAGGTATAAAAGAGTAGCTAATATGCCCTTGGAAAGGGTATAATCCAAATGAGTATGACCAATGTCTGCCAATATGGAATACGCGGATGGATGGTGCAAAAGCAAAAGCACACGGCCTTATTCAAGAAAGCAGTCAAAGAAGCCACTTGTACTAGAAATACGGGGAGAGATAGAGGCAGGGGCAGAGGCTCTATAAGTGGGTGTACGGGATTTTGTAAAGTTTTTATTAATTGAGGCCGTGACGTTGATCAGCACTCGACACGACTTGTGAGCTGTGAGCGAGCGTAAAGTGTCTAATCTAATTGCCGTTTGGGTATTTAATAGACAGCTGAACGCTCCAGTCATTGTATTTGTTGTTGGGAGCTGCGGGATTGGGTGTGGAAATGTTTTATCTAATCTCAGCGAATAAATAATGTATTTCAAATTGCCACATCTATATAACATTCATATGTATACATTTTATAGCCTTCCCTGCCAAATATAACTTGTTTATAATCGGACCCAGACGTGATCCGAGAGATGTCTTCGACGGGCACGGAAAGCACAAAGCTGGCAGACGTGGGCCTGATTGAGGTGCAGCTGGATAGTTTAGACTCGAGTCACAATTTTGCCACCACAAATGGTACGACGACTCCAAGGACCAAGCCGGATCAACAGCAACTGCAACGGGATCGGCAGATGCAAAAAAATGTGTTCAAATCAAAGTTGTTCATAATTGCGGTTAGTTTCTCCTCGATTCTTATGATAGCCATGTGCATTGGCTTCCTGGTGCACTATGAATTTTCTGGCGATGTCACCGACATGCAGAATGTTGACTATTGGCATGTCTCGCTGCCCAAGGAGCAGCAGGAATGGTATGATCGTGGCATCGATGAACTTAAGCTGGCACTCAATCGGAATCCAAATCGAAGGCGGGCCAAAAATGTGATCCTCTTTGTGGGGGATGGCATGGGTCCCAATACGGTGACGGCGTCACGCATCTATGGATTTAAAGAGGGAGGCTTGCTTAGTTGGGAGCGTTTCCCGTACATGGGTCTCCTGAAGACATATTGTGCCAATAAGCAGGTACCCGACTCCTTCTCCACGGCAACGGCGCTGTTTAGCGGCGTCAAGGTCAACTATGAGACGGGTGGCGTTGATGCCAATGTTCCACTTGGCAATTGCAGTGCCTCTCTCAAGGACGAACATCACGTCCAGAACATATTCAACTGGGCTCAGGTGGATGGCATGCGCACTGGATTTGTGACTACAACGCGGGTATCTCATGCCACCCCCGCTGCCCTCTACGCCCATGTCGCCGATCGGCGGTGGGAGTGCGAGGCAACCATGCCACCAGAGGCACAACAGCAAGGTTGCCTGGACATTGCCCGACAGCTGGTGGAACAGAACACAGGACGCCAGATCAATGTGAGTAGAAGAAATGGCAGATGAACTCTAATACTCACAGAAGTATAAGATATCAGCTTATTATAATTTCTTAGTTATTTTTTTTAATTCAAGTAGCTTTACATTTGCTCAAGTTCTTTGAAGAATATTAATGAAACTTGTGTTAAATAAAATAACAACAATTTAAGGTTATCATGGGCGGCGGTCGTCAAATGCTGGTCTCGAATGTCAGCGGCACAGATAATGATCCGCTGGACATGTGGGCGGGTCACTCCGCTGACGGACGCAATCTCATCACGAAGTGGGCGCAGATAAAGGCGGAACAGGGCGTGCCGCATGCTGTCGTCCAAAACAATGCGGAACTGAGGAATCTTGATGCGGAGAATGTTGACTATGTGATGGGAATCTTCGCCAATGGCCACCTCAAGTATGATCACGAACGGGACTCGGGCGACAACGGAATGCCCTCGTTAACCAATATGACCCTTAAGGCGCTGCAAGTGCTGGGCAACAGCGATAAGGGTTACCTGCTTGTGGTCGAGGCGGGAATGATTGATCAGGCTCATCATCGGGGCAATGCCCGCAAGGCCCTCAGCGAGGTCCTAGCCCTCAATGAGGCCGTCCAAGCGGTGCAAGCCTTTCTCATGGAAAAGTAAGTGATGATTCTACAACAAATAAGAACAGATATAACGATGCTTAACAGGGACCAGCTGGATGAGACGCTGCTTATTGTGACCGCTGATCATTCGCACAGTCTGACTATCAATGGCCATCCGGAGCGTGGCGCTGATATATTGGGACTTGCCGGCAATTCCAAGACAGAGCAGACGCCATACACAACGCTCACGTATGGCACCAGTTACAAGGGATTTCAAGTAAACGCGGAGCAGCTGAAGCGACAGAATCCAGCGCTGAGCGACACCACAGACTGGGAATACACGCAGCAGGCGGCGATCAATACTGACGAGAACCTTCACGGTGGCTCCGATGTGACGATCCATGCTCGTGGTACGTACATATGTCGTCACAACAATCACAACAAATAAATCTTAATTCATATATACATTTTTTTGCAGGTGCAATGTCGTATTTGTTCCACGGTGTGCATGAGCAGAGCTATGTGGCGCATGTTATTTCCTATGCTCTGCGTATTGGGCGCTTCCGTGATAGCACAATCGCCGAATCCCTGGCGGAGCTGATGCCTTTGTAGCTTTAAATTTAGCATATTTCTTTTCCTTTTTTTTCCCTATATATAATATATAACATGTGATAAGTTGTTTTGTTTTCTAGTGCCAAGCGCAAATAAATGCATATAAGTAAATGTTGATAAAATTTCAAAAGCGCGCGCGCATTGTTTTATTTACTTTTTGGTTAATGCTGCCACTTGGCGCACAGCGCTGCCAGACGACGCTCTTCTATATACTGTATCACTAAACAGAGCAGACAGATATAACCTTTTGCATAGTGGTTTAACTTTTGACCAATTTGCTGACCACAGCCCGTAAGATGTAAGGCATAAATTTAAAAGAGGCTATCATTGTCTCCGCATGCCAAATTCATTGTCTCTCGACAGGCACATATTCACGCATACATACAAATATAGGTCTTAGTGGCTGTGTGCACTCGCAGCTAAGTATCGATATCAAATCAGTCAGCCATCGCAATTTTTCCATTCAATCGATATGGCAAACATATCGATAGTCAAAAACATCACTGCAAAGCAGAAAGTTGGAAGTTCCTTCATGCAAGCTGCAATTATATACAAAAAAAATAACCATTGATTTTAATAAACAGTTTAATATTAGCCGCGTTTTCACCGACGTTTGGTGCTGAGTTATTATTTTTTTTTTCCTTTTGTGTTTCAAGTTGTCTCGAAATTTTCGTTGTTTGTTCTTTCATTATTGTTAAAGTGTTTGGGTGTTGCGTGTAAGACGAACGCCCTCCCCCACCAAAAACAAAAAAAATACACAAAAATCAAAGTTATTGTTTATTGATTAATTGCCGGGTCTGTAGAAACAACGAAATCCAGTAAAAATGGCGTTGAAAGTTTTGGTCGGTCAAAGTAAGTGCAATGATAAATATTCTAATTGGCATTTGATTCCACCACTGTTGTGACTAACAAAAACCCACACACGCGTACACACACACACACACGCACACAGATAGAAGACAAGATTGCGATACACTAATACATTTGAGAGTCTTATTTGGCCCATTTACTACATACAAATTGGATATGTATGCATGTAGTTAGTATCCACTGATATGCACAAAATTTCGCATTTGCATATAGGCTTATCAAAGAGCGGCCCCAACCCCACCCACAACGCACATTGATTTTTCCAAAAACCTTAACCACCCAACAGCAACAGCAACAACTTTTGGCACCCACTGTTCAGTCCGCCCACTCTGTGTGTGTGTGTGCGTGCGCGGGGGTTACGGTGACCTTTGCCACAGGAGCAAAGCATTTGCAGCGCAAATGGCCCTAGCGTCATACGTATCAGATTCCTTTTTGTTTTTGCTTTTGCTTTTGCCTGATACATTCCGTTCCGGCTATCTGGTGTCCTTTCAATTCGCAAAATGCCAATTACTATAAATATAATCATTGATTAACAGCGCTCGAACGTTTACAAAATCAATCAGGCAACGCTATTTTTGCTAAATGGCTTATTTTTTGCACTCTCTTTCTCTGCTGCTGCTGTTGTTGCTGCTCTTCTTCTTCTTGCTGTTGTTATTATTATTATTGTGATTGTTAGCTTGCTGTAGCTGACTCATCAGTGTCTATAATGAAAGGCTTTGCTTATGAGTAATTGTTTTCTTCTTATTTTTGTTTAGATAAATAATGCGTAGTTTCCATTTAATTTATGACACTAGTGGGTGATGTATTGAATCCCTTTGATTCATAGTTGGTTCGACTGCATATTGAATGAACGACTCAGACCAACTTCACTTAACGAATGAGCCAAGTCCCCGACTATCATTTATATTTTTTCTTTATTATATTTATATGCATCTCGTATTCACTCGAATTTATCTACCGCTCGTTCATTATTGTTTCTGTAAAATGTACATTGAATCAGCTTTGAACAAAATTCGCGAATATTAATCAGAGGCGACGAAAGTTTGTTGCTGCTAAACTAAATTAAATGTATCAGAACTCAGGATCTTTGTTTATGTTTTATAATTAAATTACACTAAAATTATATCCCATTATTACCGTGTTTTTTAATTTCTTTTGGATTTAGCATTTGTTGTTGTCTTTAAATACTATATTGCTGCTTAATTAGACAACACTAAAAACCAAATGGATTTAAATCAATTTTTAAAATTAATTCGCATATTTTGCTGCCTATTTATAGAGATTATGAACGAGGTGGTGAAGTACAAGCCGCCGCCACCAAAGAAGGCTGGTGCTCCAGCTGCTCCAAAGGCGGCCGGCGCTGGAGGAATTGAATGGCGTGTCCTTGTCGTGGATAAGCTTGGCATGCGCATGGTGTCCGCCTGCACCAAGATGCATGAGATTAGTGCCGAGGGCATTACATGTAAGTGCCATAGCTAACCAAAATAAATAACTTGACAATAACTCTGAATATGTTTCGATCTAGTGGTGGAGGACATTAACAAGAAACGGGAGCCGTTGCCCACAATGGATGCCATATATCTGATTACGCCATCGGACGAGTCTGTGCGCGCCCTGATCCGTGATTTTGAGAATCCGGCGCGTCCCATGTACCGTTATGCGCACGTCTTCTTTACCGAGGGTATGTGCCAGCCGTTTGGCCAAGCTTTGACAATAATACAAATAATTGAAGTATATATTGAGTTCCTGATGCGAGTGATTGTATGGCTATTTGTAAATGATCATAATGATATATCGTATTATTGAGTGTATTCCAATGCGAGTTAATTATGATTTCTATGATTTTCCATTTATGTATGTCGATTATAATTTTATTTTCTTACATTTTTTTTATGAATCCCGTTCTGAACATTTCAAAACACCAACCGCACCTGTGCAAACATGATTCATGATTATTATATAACTTGAATACATACATATGTATAAATGTGTATGTATGCCATGTAGCGATACCGCCCCGCATATTTGAAATGCTGCAATCGCACAAAGACATTTGTCGACGCTATGTGCGAACCTGCAAAGAGATCAATATTGCCTTTTTGGCCTATGAAGCTCAGGTATAGTTAGTTAATAACACACACACACACACACAAATACATTATTTGCTACTCGTTGCTGTCACTCGTTCGAATTACTCGTTGCTCTTATTACTAATATTCAAATTGTGCTGTGAAACGTTTCGACACGATTTTCATATTAATGTATCTCGTATAAGCTGGGTGCAACAAGAACTGACAAAGAATAATATCATTCAATGCTTCCCCGTCTCTTGTGGACGTGTCCTGTATATTCGTTTTATTTTGTTTTTAACGCTTTTGTTTTGTCCACATTTGCTCATGATTTATCTTCATATTTTTTTATTATTATTTTGCTTTGTTACTCTTATCCTGAAACTACTCCAAACGCTCAATAAGTTTACTTTTCAGGGATTTGAATTGTGCATTAGGTATTTCTACTAATATTCTCTAAAGTACATACATAGATAAAAATGATTTAATGAAATAAAACGCATACACTCATACTTACATACATGCCATATATCCTTTACATATTTTGTAGCTTATCAAAAAAAAAAAAAAAATCCAAAGCCAAAAAAAAAGGAAAAACGTTAAGCAAAATTTGATTGTGCGTATAATATTATAATTATAGTTTGCCCGGAGGAATTATTTAACGATTTGTGTAAATCGTGCGCTGCAAGAAAGATCAAAACTCTAAAGGAGATTAATATTGCATTTCTACCATATGAATGCCAGGTGCGCTAAACAACAAAAATATTTCGTTATATTAAATGTTAGGCGTTAAAAAAAACGTGTATAAAATACAAAATACTCTATATACCCTTCTCTGTCGCTCGCTCTATCTCTGCCTTTCGCTGTCTCCCTCTCTTACATTGCTTGGACAATGCAATAAACTCCAGACAATTACAAGAGCTAGAAACTTATAAATATATATACACATCTAAATCCGAACTCAAGCCGAAGCCCCCAAGAATATATGAATTAAGCAACAACAAAAATTTTGTTTAAAAAACAGCTATCTCTCTAACTGTTCTATGTATGTTGCTTTTGTCTGATAGCAGACTTGGAACATCTTTCTAAGTTTTGTACAATATATCTCTATCTCTTACACACACACACACTCACAATCTCTCTCTCTTTCTGTCATTGTTTATACTAATATAAAAACTTATGTGTATAAGTGTTGTACTTGCTGTTGTAAATACTACTGATACCTCAATCAAATGTGGTGCCTGTCCCACATAAATATAAATAATTTTCCAACACTGTTTGCTCGCAGTGTCTCTAGTCCCATATCCGAGGAACGCCTCTAAGCCAAATCTCCTTAAGTTTTGTTACACTTGTTTTGTAGTGTTCAATTTAATGTATGTGAATTGTATACAGAAAAGCAAATCGTCGCCTAACTAACCCTAAACACATCTGATCAATGTGAATATCAATCAATAAGAAGAACAACTAACTCTTCAATCACCCATAATAATAATACAAATAATGATAAGCCATCAAATATATAACTCAACTAAAAGTAAATGCTACTCGCCGACACAGACACAAAATGACCAGGCACGCTTAAGCACTCGCTCGATTTTACACGATCGTGTAGCTTACTCGTTATTCGTCATGTTGTGAATCGGCGAGTACAACTCCAGGGCTCAAAACAAAACACAAATAGCACTAAAGAAAACAGAAACAGAATATAAATAACAATTTAACATCATATACGTAATCTATATAAATGTAACTGTTGTCAATTGGTTTCGTGTTCGTTCTCTCGTCATTTCAATGTAAATATGTATTTCATTAACTCAAACACACACACACACACAAACTCTCACTCACACTTGTTTACTAACTCATGTGGTCTCTCTCTCTCTCTCTAAATATATATATATATATATATATATACACACAAAGAAAGACGTGCTCTCTCGTTCTTTTCTCTATCGTTCTGCATGCTGAGCGCAGCATCCGGCTCTCTCTCTATCTCTGTCTCTCTCTGTCACTCGCTGCTTGTACTTGTAACAGCATAGCAAGCGAATTATTTTGACTCAAAGTAATCGCTCCGGTCGAGAAACCAATTTAATTAGATGTGATTTTAAGTTCACATACAGTTTTGCTGAGTCGAATTTTGCATTACATATATCTGTAACTAAAATTCAAAGTGCTAAAAACTGCATTTAGTACAAAAATTGTCTCGAAAATGCGAATTTCAAACTTCAAAGCTTCAAATTCTCTTCGAATTTTGCAGTCAATCCGTTTATAAAGGGTCAAAATATTTGCTTGCTGTATTGGAGACACACTAACACACAATCATATATATGTACATACATGCATTCATACAACCTATGTACAACTGTAGTATCAAGTCAACGAGAATTGCTTTAACATACATATTCGATAAAAATAACATTCAATTCCACATATATCGAGACCAACAAGTTCGCAAAGTAATAGAGAAAATCCATGTTTTTGGGCCCACCTTCTGGGTGGCCTTTGGCATTCTACATATGTTCGCCGCAGGTCTTCTCTCTGGACTCGCCGGACACGTTCCAGTGCCTGTATTCGCCGGCATTCGCCTCGATTCGCGGCAAGCACATCGAGCGAATTGCCGAGCAGATCGCCACGTTGTGCGCCACGCTGGGCGAATACCCGAATGTGCGCTACCGAAGCGACTGGGATCGCAACATTGATCTGGCTGCCTCGGTCCAACAGAAGCTGGATGCCTACAAGGCCGATGAGCCAACAATGGGCGAGGGGCCGGAGAAAGCGCGTTCCCAGCTGCTAATTTTGGATCGCGGCTTCGATTGTGTGTCGCCGCTGCTGCACGAGCTCACATTGCAGGCGATGGCCTACGATCTGTTGCCCATTGTGAACGATGTGTACCGCTATACACCCGGTCCCAATCAGCCCGACAAGGAGGTGCTGCTCGATGAGAACGATGATCTATGGGTGGAGCTACGACACGAGCATATTGCAGTCGTCTCCCAACAGGTCACACAGAATCTGAAGAAGTTTACCGATTCCAAGCGCATGAGTTCCAGTAAGTTACAGCCACAATCTCAAGATGAATCTGTTGGTGTTGCTGTTACGTTCGTGCACATACATGTTCGCTTTGGATATTCCAGCAGCTGACAAGTCGTCGATGCGTGACCTGTCCCAGATGATCAAGAAGATGCCGCAGTATCAAAAGGAACTGTCTAAGTATTCTACACATTTGCATCTGGCTGAGGATTGCATGAAATCGTATCAAAACTATGTGGACAAGCTGTGCCGTGTCGAGCAGGATCTGGCCATGGGCACCGATGCTGAGGGCGAAAAGATCAAGGATCATATGCGCAACATTGTGCCCATATTGCTAGATGCTGTAGGCTCGGCTCAATTGCTCAGTTACCTTATCTATAACTCGAACTAATACGCTTCCTTTTCAGAACGTGTCCAATTACGATAAGGTGCGCATTATTTCGCTCTATGTCATGATCAAGAACGGCATCTCCGAAGAGAACCTGACCAAACTGTTCACCCACGCACAGCTGTCGGTCAAGGATCAGGACATGGTGCGCAATCTTAGCTATCTTGGTATCAATGTCATTGCCGATGTAAGTACATCTACAAAGCAGCAAATCAAATTCAGCTACGAATCCAAACCCATTATAAATATGTATACATATATATATATATATATATATATTTAGTCACGCAAGAAGATATATTCAGTGCCACGCAAGGAGCGCATCACTGAGAGTACCTATCAGATGTCACGTTGGACACCGGTCATCAAAGACATTATGGAGGATTGCATTGAGGATAAGTTGGATCAGCGTCATTTTCCGTTCCTCGAGGGACGTGCCCAGAATACCAATTATCATGCACCGACCAGCGCTCGCTATGGCCACTGGCACAAGGATAAGGCACAGACACAGGTGAAGAATGTGCCACGTCTCATTATTTTCATAGTCGGTGGCGTAAGCATGTCGGAAATGCGTTGCGCCTACGAGGTGACCAACTCGGTACGCAACTGGGAGGTCCTTGTTGGCTCCTCCCACGTTCTCTCACCCGAAATCTTTCTCAGCGATTTGGGCAGCCTCTCCAAAGAGGATTAAACACAACACAACACAATACAACATTCACACCCCAAACCCTAAACCCAACACAAAACACATAAAAACCAAATCAAAACGTGCAACTCAAACACACCACACACATACACGATACATAACTATGTTTATTTACATCTAGCCAAAACTTTAAGTTTGCTATTCATATACGTATATATATATATACGTATATATATATATATATATATATATATATATTCGTTGTCAAGTCTTTGGCTACTTCAAATTGATTGTTCGAACGTATATAGAGCACAGGTGATCTATTCCAGTATAGATACATAGATATGTTTATGTGCACCTCCTAACTAACCAACCCACAAATCGAAATAACAATACACACCCAAGAAACTATATACTATATACACAATTACATATATTATTCTATATGCAGTTCAATATGTAATGGAAAAGCGTTTAATTACATCTCCATATGTATAACACCCTATTACCTTACTACTTTATACCCAAATTGTCTAACGAAGCATACAGACGCATATAGCTATTATATATATACATGTATATCTATTTTTCAATTATGTATTTATGTGTGTACACGATGTTATTAATTTATGGTAGTTCAATGATATAAACAAAGAAGACAACAATACCAATTACATATATAAATAATGTATGAGTATCCTCACACAGCTTCATCTTTGAATAGATCGAATAAGAAAACAATGCTAAAAAAAAAACAACAAAAAAAATGAGGAAAATGAAAAAGACGAAGCAAACTGTTTGTTAATTATTGTATTGAGATTTAGTCAAATGTAGTTATGCGAAATTCAGTTCTATATAAAAACAAACATGTTTTATTAACTCAAACTGTACGTTTACATCTATGCAGCGTCTTCGGCTTTGTTGCCAGACATTTGCCATAGAATCTGCGTAGATGCCCTGAAACGGTCTCTATAAAAAAAGAAAATTTTTTTTTTTTGAATCCCATATTAATCCCTAACATAACAGAAAAATGTTAATTGTGTTTAACAGAGTCTTTCGATGTTATTCGCAGGTATCGAATTCAGTATGCGGTTGACGTGTATCAATTTATCAAAATGTAATTACAATTACTCTTTTTTCAATTCGAAATCTAGCACCGTTATGTAGAACCACAATTAACAAAAATGCACACTTAACACTCATCCAATTGGATTCGCTCAGATACAACGCAAAGCGGGTCGCTTTGGTGAAATTTGTGATTCGAATTTTGAGGCGGAAGTGAAACCGGCATATTGCATTACGATACATGCTTAAGCAAAAAAAAAAAAAAACAAAAATAAAATCTTTGAAAAGCAATATTTAAACATGCAGTTGCAAATACAAATCTTTATATACTGCTATATTAAACTAGGTGTATGTACTAACAGTCTTTCAATTGAAACAGCTTTTGTGCGCCTTCCATAATTCAAGAACTCAACTCAACTACGTGTATTCCAAATCAAATGCAAGAAAACCATTTTTTGATGAAATAGTTTAAAGATAATGCGAAAAGCTTTAAGGAACAAAAACCGATTTCCACATTAATTGTAGGGTTAAAGGTAAAGTTCACAAAAATTAAAAAATATATATATAAAAAGAAAAACAAACATATAAATGAGGAAATTTTAGGAATATGATACCAAGGTTATACAAACAACAGAAACCAATATACATACTAATTTTTAGGAATGAGGGGCAATGTTAAACGATAAATATTTATACACTATATACAATACCTTATATATATATACTACAAATATCAATCAATATACACATGCAAATGTAATATCTAATACCTGTACTTTAATCCTACGAATGCTTCTAATGCGAACGCATTCTAATTGGCAAAGTAGTGAAAAATTGCATTTACTCTAGTACAATACAACCATACTACATACATACATACATAGATATATGTACATACATACTCTCCGATGTACATACGTATGTGTGCGTAAATGTAATGCAATTTCAAACCAAATGCATTTGTTTTTGGTAGTGTACCAAAATATTTATCATACATACCTACCATATGTATATCTTAATTATAGTATTATGTGTTACTAGTTTTTTCTTCTCCCTTTTTCCTCTATAATCATTTAATACTAAAGCAAAATATTTGTTGTATAAAAAAAATCAAAAATGTTTGAATATTGTTTAAATACATATATATCGTTATATTATTATTTGTTTTACATTTGTTTTATCAACTTATCACTCAAATAATAACAATATGAAATCAAACATGTTCTAAAACCGTAGCTAAGTAAGTTTAAACCAAAACTCTTTACAAATATTTAATACTTATATGGAAACAAATATTTACAACTAATTACAATATATATATTTATGTATATGTATTAGACTTAGATGCCGCCTTGCCCGATTCCAGCACACACACACACAGATAACCAAACCCACACCTACACCTACACCCATACACACACCGGCACACTCCAATTAGTGCGATTATAACACACACACACACACACTCTAGTGCCTGAACGTCCTGAACTGGAACGAGTCTGAGGCGCATCAAATCGACGAGACAGGTAGACAGACAGACAGACAAAGGGAATGAAAGAGAACGCACTTGCTGACGCACACACGCGCACGCACAAATGGTTAGCGAGCGCACACACACACACGCAGGTGGCGCACAATACACGAACATCAGTCAACCACCCCACCAACCAGGGGGCGCGCGGGGGGCAATTCGCGCCGAACTCTCACCAACAACAGAGAATCAGGATCACACTGGCGAACTGCCAAACGGCGCTGCGTGCGATGAGTGCGCGCGCTGCTGCGTGTGCGAGCGCGTGCGTGCGTGCGTGAGTGTTGTGCCAGTGCTGGTAATCGTGTGGCATCAGATCGGGCAAGGCGCCGATTATTGTTCGGAATTCACGTTTAAATGTTTATTGCTTGTGAAACAAATAAAACAATTAATGCAAATTATTGATTGTTAGTTAGTCGATGGAGTAAGTAAAGAAAAAGGATCGTAAATTCATTCAATGTTTTTGGCAAGATTGAACGGCCGTTTAATATTAAATGTCTAGCCCTTAAGCCAGTATTCTATATATATACATACATACATATATGTGTGCATAACTAACTTAAAATCAAACTGGGTCAACAGTCCCCACAATGTGCAACTGATTTACAGTCCCAACGATGTTCCGTTATGGGATGGTATATCGTTGGAACTACATTCGATCAAATCGCACATTGGTATAGGAAGAGTCCAGTTTCGATCTTAAATATGCATTAATTTATTTCTAAAATTATCAACAACAGCTAAAAAGAAAGTATACAACACATACATACATATATGTATTCAAGACATTGAGAAAACTAACAACAAAAAAAAACGGATCTTTTAAAGATTTCACAATTCTGACCATCTAGCGAAAGAAATAACGTTTTTATGCTAAATAAATTGTCAAGAAATAATTAAATAAATTATTATATTAACATTTAAAGAATTTTTGAAAATTTATATACATTAAAAGACAAAAGCATTAAATGAAAGCTAAAAAATTTATACAGAAACAATTTAATTAAATTCCACTTGAGGAATATTTATACATAAATATGTACTTAAGAATTGCTGTCAATTTCTTAAACTTAAATACCAATTAAAAATTACTTAACTATTAGCAAAAAAAATACAAAACATTATAAAAATCGAAATCGCGGAACACCCAAAATAAAAATCAAATCACAAGTTTCTGCAGGCGACCGCTTAAAAAGAAGAAGTAAGAAAAAAATCAGGCAAATTTACAATTATCGAAATAGTGACAACAAACGATAAATGCAAGAAGTTAGCAAATACATATACTATATATTCATATATATACCATATAATAATAATTATATTAGAACACGTTTTCAAATCAATTAACATACACTTATTAACGAAACTGTACCAGGGTGTTTGTTGTGGCACCCAGCAATTGAATACAATTCAACTAACACACAGAACGAAAGTTTGATAGAGAACAACAATAAGCCGATTAAAACAATGTTAACGTGTGTCCACGATGCAAATTACGGCGTAATTACATAACTTTATTAACAAAGAAATTATAATAGTCGAGCAAATAAAAAATACATCTTTGCATTGCAAAGTTTAAAGCAAAGAAACTCAATACTGGCATTATCCAAACATAAACTTAACGCACAGAAACCAAATTGAAAATCAACAAAGCAGAAGAATCCGGGGCGACGGAAGCGTTTTAACCACTACAATTTCAGAATACACTTTTATTTTCAATTTTATATTTTACTAGCGATTAAAAAGAAAAAAATTATAAAACAGATGGAAAAAAACCTATTATAATAAATGGAAATAACAAAATTGAAATTGTTTTTTTTATGGGTTAAATCTTAAAGCATACTTTTAAGGCAAACAAAGAATAGTGGGACCAGTCTAAGGTGGAACTAGTTTCAGAAAATCAAAATCTTAAAGCATACTTTTAGGACAAATCCGAGGGCAATTGTCCTAATTTCTGTCAGGAAATCCAACTCTAGCTCGGCCAAAACCTTACACATCTTCCAACTTGGAATTGGTGCGATAGAATCGAAAAAAAACCTATTATAATAAATGGAAATAACAAAATTGAAATTGTTTTTTTTTATGGGTTAAATCTTAAAGCATACTTTTAAGGCAAACAAAGAATAGTGGGACCAGTCTAAGGTGGAACTAGTTTCAGAAAATCAAAATCTTAAAGCATACTTTTAGGACAAATCCGAGGGCAATTGTCCTAATTTCTGTCAGGAAATCCAACTCTAACTCGGCCAAAACCTTACACATCTTCCAACTTGGAATTGGTGCGATAGAATCGCAACGTCATGCTGAAAAATATGTTATATCTCCGCCAAAAATGATCCAATTTCCGAATTCCTTTCAAAATTAGGAAGCCCTTTTTACATATATTAATTTTGCATCAAGAGTTCAAAATACGTCACCTTGAAAAAAATCCGAGAAATTCACGTTTTACTATGGAGTCATTTCTCTAGATTACTCAGTTCAGGAATAATTAAAAATGCAGTTGTTATTTAATCTGTTATATTTTTTTAGTTTAATATTTGCATTTGCTTTGAATAACATTGTTTAATGCATGTTCATTTCTCTGCTTAAATTTACATGTAAAATTAAGTGTATAATTGGTTGCATTTGCATATTTATATAAATAATATAAAAATATTAACTTTTATAGATTTTAAATATTATTTTTTCCAGATACTTTATGAGTAAGTAAATACAAATATATATATACTTACATATATATAAATATAAAGTTGTATATATAAAGGGTACGGAAACACACAATTTTTATTTTATTAATTTATATAGGATATTATTTGCAATTCCTACAATTTATATACTATGTGTGTATATATATTTTGGAAAAATGTGTATTTAAAGCGTTTCATGTATTATAAATATTATTTATAACAATTGTTGAAATATTTACAATGAACAGAGAATTATTTAATGTGTTCTCTCTCGCTCTCGAGTAAAGTTGAACTTTAACAATATAAATATATATATATATATATATATATATATAGGTTTAGCACAGCTGGAAAAATGACTCTCCTAAATTGTGTATGACTGTATAACGGTTTAACTGTATGACTGTATGACAGTTGAGGCTGCTTTCTCACTTAAACTTTAATTACAAAAATATAATATGTATGTTTGTTTGCATGTTGGCTAGTGTGCGGGCATTGTGTGTGTGTGTGTGTGTGTACATATATATATAAGCTATTTGTATATACATATGTAAATATGTGTCTTTACATTATTTCCACCTACTCTACGCCTATGATATGTCTATATGCATTATAAGGGAACAGTCGAAAGTGTTGGGCTACACACTTTAGTAGAGTTAAGGAATCAAAAAACAAAGATAAAAAAAAAAATTATGAAAACACTCAAACACACTCACACACCCACTCATAAATCATTTACAACTTGCCGATTATGAAAACTATATATCAACACATACATACATAATAATACAAATTGAGTTCAATAAAAAATAAACAGTACTACACCGAATTCGGAATATGCTTTATAGTTATATACTTTGTATATATATATATATATATATATACTATACTTTGTATATATATAAATATATATATATATATATATATATGTTCAGTATAACTGTTCCAATCGAACGCTCAGCACTGATTCAACTCGCAGATTAAATTGTTCGACATCCTCGCATCCCCGTTCTCAGTAGGGTCGCCCATTGGTCGTATTGCCGTAGTAGGATGGACGATCGGGAAGCCTTGGGGGCGCATTCATACCGGGCCGGCTGTGAAGAGTAAATTAAGAGAAAGAGTCAATAAAAAAAATGTACATAGTTTAATGCAACGTTGAATGCTACGTACTTAAAGCAAATTTGCATGTGAGATGTAAACAGTTAGGTACGAGCAAAGAAGATATTATATATTTAATAATTAATTAGATAGTGAAGAGTCAACTCACCGGCATGACAGGAAACTTATGTTAGTTCATTGCTCACATTGAGATCACTTACTGGTTTAAGAGAGTGGCGAAAGCGAAACCAACACCAAACGAATTGAAATAACGGAGGAAATGTTAACGGGACGAGACGAAAGGAAAGAGAAATAGAGCGAAGCACGCAGCTTAATTCGATTTTTTTAAATTGTTTTTTTTTTAATGCATAAGTGACAACGCTAGATCCAATTGGACTTTATGCGTATAACAGAGAAATGCAGAGGCGAATGATTAACAGCAGCCATTAACAGCCCTGTTAGCTGATTACACTTGCAACTATGCCGGTGGCTCATTCCAACTGAATCAATCAATCTCTTATGTGTGTTGGTTGTGAGAGCACAATGCTGGCCAAAAGCTTAACAGATGTCTTCATGCGTGACAGCAGCGCTGTTAGCTAACAGATTCTATAGTAAAATAACAGTAAAGCAGTTGTGCTTGCTCTTTTTTTTTGTTTTTTTAATATTTCTATATATATATGTAATATATAATATATATATATATATATATATATTGTTTTTATTTAACACATTGTAGTTACCCCTCGTCTCACATTTTGCATTCTTACTTTCTGCTTTCATTCATATATAAGTATTATGTATTAATGTATTCGGTGACATGCGCATTGCATCTTAACTTAATACTCTGGGCATTTTATTTATCATAACTTTTCATAGCTTTCAATTCAATAAACAGCAATTGATAGTGAACTACACTTATTAGTTGGGATGCTCAAACGGGTTTTCTCCTTTCAAAATTATATGTATATATATATATATATATATGTATATGTATATGGTGGTACATAATAGATTTATATATATATATATATGTATGTGTAAGTATTTATATATGTGAATGTCAGTATGTATGCATGTATACGAAGTGTGTTGTGTCAGTGTGTGTATTTACTAGGCTTAAACAAACATGTAGAGGAGAGATAAATACTTGTGGCATTTGCATGTATAGAATAAACATATGCGTATATCTATGGATAATACCGTTATCGTAACTTGAGAAGATGATGGAAAAAGTGGTTAATTTTTGTTAGTTAGAATCGTTTATCGATTTAATTATCGGTTATATGTATTGCTTTACTCCGGTGTAAGGGAGCGCACGTGTCGATTCGATTCAATTATCGATAAGCCATGCACTTTTACACGCATATACGATTCGATAAATCGACAGTCGATAAATAGTCAAACGTGACAGCCGTGCACTTCTCCACGGATAACTAACTCATATATAGTAGGCTATACATATAATATATTCACATATACAGATATACATACATGTGCATATGTGTGCATAATATATATGAAAGCAGTTTATCGATAGACCATTCTTACTTTAGCTTGCTTTTCATCTCTCTGGTTGCGTACAGATGTACATAGCATTGTACAAAATTACAAATAACGTTAATAGCTTCGATTCGTTCGAAAAGCGATCTAATATTCGAAAGTACATACATATACAAATTGCTATGTACGACGACTTCTTAAGAATCTCTTGTTAAAATACATATACATTCATTTCTTGTCGTCATATTTCTCAATCAAGAAATCAAATCAAAAAGAAAAGAAAAAGACAAAAAGCTGCCTGAATACAATCATTGATAACCATCTATTAAATGTTAATTAGCAACATGTACTTAAGACCTGTTAGGCCTAAAATGAAAATAAATATCTTTTGGATTTTGCGTCTATGTATATTCAGTGAACCTTGTCTACATATTTTCGATTTATTTAGTTAAAGGTAGGTTTTGTTTGTGCTTATCTAGTATACATTTACATATACATACATATGCGAACATATATGTATATATATTAGCTGTAATATAACTCTAAGACACTGTTCCTCTTCCTCATATACATATACATACATACATACATACATACATACATATGCGCCCATGTATGCACTTGTGCATTGTATTTAAATATCATTTAGCGCTTTCAATTCAAAGTTCCTTCATATTTACTTTGGTTTAATGTCTGCAATTTTCCTTATAGTTGTTGCAGCATAAACAAATACATATATAAATATGCATCTATATATATATATATATATATATATATAATTATACATATATATATATATATATACATACATAAAGTTTAAGGTGGCATTAAAAACTACACAAAAACACATTAGTAACAATTACAATATTGCATTTAAGCATGATTCACATTTATGCAAATCTTTATCTAAATAAGATATAGACTATATATGTATGTAAAGGTTAATGTATTTCAATTCTTTTGTTTTTAAATTATTATTTCGCGGTTTGCTTCATCGAATAATGTAATTAACAACGTTATTTGAGATTTCGATTTTTAAGAGATTCCCTTTTCATATAAGTTTTCCAATAGCAACGCTTGACGAATATTTTAAGAGTGTGTGTGATGTTTGTATGCGTATAAGATTGCGTGTTATCGATATGTATACATTTATCGATGACTTTCAAGTAAAGGTACAATTAATAATAGTCCTAAATATACAAATCAAAGATATCGAAATAAACATCTATGAGTGGTATAATAAAGACTACATTTTATTTGACTCTCACTTAAGTGTTATCGATAGTTTTAATCGGAATGTTACGAATTCAAAAGCATGAATCTATAAACCAAGGCCGAGGCACTGTAACAAATTGAGCAACATTTCTTTTTCTGACAATTAAACCAATTCATAAATGAATTAACGGGAAGACACACAATTGAACAAAATAATGATGAAAGACAAAAAGAAACAATAACAATAGAAAATGACTGCTTTATATATATATATATATTTGATTTTTTTTTCTTTTTTTGATAGATGAAGCAAACTTAGTTTTCTCGGCATACATACACACAAAGGACACAGAAAAACAAATGTACGTAGTATATATACTATTTAAAAGAGAAAAAAGAGCACAACAACATGAAAGTTAATAAATAACATAACAATTTGATGAAACAGAGAATTTGCATGAGAAGAGAGAATGCGAAGACGCTGGCGCAGGCGCAGGCGCAGGCACAGACAGACGACACACACACAGTGCACCTGTTCTCTTGGTTCAAATGCTTTTGTGTGCGTGAGCGCGTGCGTGCGTACGTGCGTGCGTTCTTTCGTGCGTGCGTGCGTGCGTGAGTGCGTGCGTGTTTCTGGTTTGCTCTTGAAAGAAAGCTCGCGCTTTTGGCTGGGCTTTGCTCTCGTTGCTGTTGGTCAGCTCTTTACTTGAACCGTGTGGCAAAGACATTGGAAAGTTCATTGACGGCCGCCTGGCCCACAGCCTGATTCACTTGTCCGCGCATGCTTTCCGGGATGTAGCGATTGGCGCCCGCCTGCTGTGTAATTGCACCGCCGACAGCTCCAGTGACGCGACTTGAAAGTTGTAAAAGTATTTTGTACTGTTGTTGTTGTTTCTTGGCAAATACACAAAAAAAAAAAAAACATCGTCGAACAAACTAAATAATGTTCATGTACACATAAATATGGCCACTTGGCTATGTGATCAAGCAGTTATCGGAACGCTTGAAACCCCTTTTTATTGATTTGTTACTAATTGCGCTGCTCCTCGCTCTGTGGTGTGTTTTGGAGTAGGCGTGTGTATGTGTGTGTGTGTGTGTGGTTGGTTTAAATTTAGTCACAAAATTATAAGAGATAATCAATAAGAACACAAAAGCTTAAGCACAGTCAACAATTAACAAATCAATAACAGCAAACAAATTACAATGATTAAAACAAAGTAAATACGTATATTTCTTATGATTAATGATTAACGCACACATAGGCACAGACTCGCACACACACACACACACAACAAACACCTACATGCATGCGTACAAAAGCAGAGCTCAGCAAAATGAAAATTAAAGAGAGAAAACAAGAATATGAACAGAAGAGAATAATCAAAGATAGGCAAATACTGTCTGCAAAACAAAATAAAGTCCGCAAAATTGTCATGCTATCAAAGTACTGTTTAGCCAATTGTATGATCAAGGACCTAACGGTAAATTAACGAAGACACGAGCAAAGGAGGAATATGATTGTAAGCAAACCCACCCCACCCCACCCAACTGGCAAACTGAAAGAAGACGGAATTCTTGTGTGGGAAGCAACTGCTTCAAACTGGTCACAGTGCCAGCCAAAAATAAGTAAACGCTTGTGTGTGTCAGTCTGTTTTCACATATATACATATAGGGTTATATATGTATGTGTGTGTGTGTGTGTATATATATTGTAAGTGTATAATTAATGTAAGTATAATTTTCCTTTAATTTTCATTTTCATTAAACTATATATTTATTTAGTTGGATTTGTTTTTTTTGTTTTTGTATTACGTACACACACTGAACAATTAATTTGTAACTTTTTGCCCATTTAATATGTATAGTTAATATAATGTTTTATGTAATGGAATTTAGCTGCTTTAGTTCCCGTTAATGCGTAGTTCATAAACATATATATATATATATATATATATATATATATGTGTGTATATATATATATATCTTTTCTTTTCTTTTTAAATCTTTTTTTGTTGGTTTAATGCTTTAGTTTTATTTAACGACAACAACAACAACACAAAAAAGGTACTTTAGTTAACTTAAGCATTAATTTCTCTTCATTTCATTTGGTTTCCATATCGCCGCAAATATATTCTTGTTATATGTAGGTATGTGTGTATACATGGATGTGTGTGTGTGTGTATGTGTGCATTATACATGTATGTAACATTTACATAACACTGTCAAATCAATCGTCCCTCCATCAACAGGAAGTAACTCAAAACTCAAGCTCAGCATCGGCGCGTCGTTCTCAAATATAGTCTCTCTTAGGGTTTTCTCTTTATTTTTCTCTTTTGTTTTTCGTTTTTGTTTAAGCTATAAAAAAAACTAACAAACTATGAAGAAATATCTAAAGTGTCGAGCGGTTACAGTTCTGATATAATGATCTCATATCGTGTCATACATATGTAGATGTATATATATTATATACATATATAAATCCATTTATATATATATATATATATGTATCTTTATATAATTTTTTCTGTGCTTTCATCGTAGGTTGTGTGTGTTTTCTCATTCTTGAGTATTCCACATGTCAACTGTATACATATATATAAATATAGTATATGTATATGTATATGTATTTGTATTTGTATATGTGTATGTATATTTATTACTAATAATAATATAAATATCAATAATTATAATCGAACGCATCAGATATTTTGTATATATATATATACGAGTATATATTATTTAGTTTTCTTTTCTTTTCGTTTTTGTTTTTTGTGTATATTCTTTTAATCATGTAACGCATTTTTGCATAGTTCTAGACGACGTCGTTGTAGTTGTTGCATTTTACTGAGCGAGCTTTCGAGTGGGAGACTCTGACAGTTACTAAGAGAGCGAGAGTGAGAGCGTGGGCCTGGACTGGAGTTATTAACATTTGAACCGGTTCGATTGGCTGAGATTTATGGTTGGTTTTGGTTCAGTTGAGTTTGTTTGAGTTGAGTTTGGTTGAGTTGAGTTTGGCTGAGTTGAGTTGAGTTGGTTAAAGCGAAAGCGATTTTGGTTATTTAGTTAAAGAGAGTAAATGCCTTCTGTGGCCTGTGGCTGCGGCTGACAATTTAGCGACGTCTGCAGCGATGTGGATGCGGTTGTGTGAGCGGGCGATTCAAAAATATGTACAGCATTTATGTGTGTGTGTGTGCGTGTGTGTGTGTGTGCGTGTGTGTGTGTGTGTGTGTGTGTGTGTGCGTGTGTGTGTGTGTGCGTGTGTGTGTGTGTGCGTTATGATTAATAACAATTGATTTTTTAGTTTGGGAGTTTGTTGTTGTTTTTGTTTTTGTCACAATTAGTGAGGGAAAGAGAGAAAAAGAGAAGAAGAAACAAACGATTTTGTTTTGTTATATTCTGTTAAGTTTGTTTTTGCTTTTTACAAATACTTGCTACAATGAAGGGAATCACAAATAAACCAACAAAAAATATTTCAAAGAATAATAAAACGAATGCAAAAACTACACATTTGAAGTGCCAATTCTGGTAGCTTGCCCTCAAAAGCCAACATAGAATACCAAAGCTGATCAGGTTATGCTAATTAATATATTAGTTATGCAATCTTATTTCAAAATTGATCATCACTGAGGAATGAGCTTTTTATATCACGATTAAGAGGACAAGTTACCTTCCAATGAAAAAACAAACACAAGAACAGACAAAAAAACAAAGAAAAACCCTGGAAAAATATATAGTATATGGGAATCTGTTATTTTTATATTAGATCATAGCTATGCATTGTATTTATTTCGTATTGATCATCAATAAATATAACTGTTAAGCTTTTGAACTTTATACAAATGTGTATTTATTTATATTTACATATATATTTGCATCTTTTATATTATATATGTTTCGCATGGGATTTCCAAAGAAATAAAATAAATATTAGTTACGAACACAAATTAAAACCCGCCCCAAAACAATTACATCTGTACACATTAGTATACATATATGTGAGTATATAATTATAATTATATATGTGTACTATATATATTTATATACATATGCATATATATATATATATATACAGACTATTGTGTATATGTGTTTTCGTGTGTTGTTGTGTGTGTTTTTGGGGTATTTTTGGCTGCATATAAAAAGAGGTCCCAATCGTCGACAAGTAAATACAATAAAACAAACTAAAACAAATAAAAAAAAGGATCGAAATAATCAAAAAGCAGAATAATACGACAAAATACTGGAGAGAGTAGTTTTTCTCGTTAAGCGACACCTAATTAAATGTACATAAGTATTCCAAAAAGAAAGAAAGAAATAAAAGATGTGTACATGGCGAACTAAAGAAAACAAAAGCTGATTTCAAAGCAGACAAATAAAATATGTTGTATATATACTATATGCTATATTTACTCTATATATACATATATATATATATATATATAGGTTTGATGTCACTTACGATGGTAGCAATGGTGGTGGAAGGGCGCCGCCTGGCCGACCGCCTGGTAGCGGTGGTGCACCACCTCCTGGGCGGCTGGGTATTGCTGGCGCTGGGCGTCCAGTTGCCGGTGGCAATGGTGGATTGCGTCCACCCAACGAGCCCTGCAAAAAGCCCGGCGAGTAAATAATATTAGATAATATGCCCACCAAATGGATGGATGGATGGATGGATGGATGCACTTAATCATCATTGAGAATTACCTGTGCGGTGGGTGCTGGCTTACGTGGGCCACCGGGGCTGGGTGGCGATAGACCTGGATTCTCCAAGCCACTTGGTAGCCAATCGTTCTTCACGGGTGGTGGCAATGGCGATGATACAGTTGCCATCGATACGTCACCTGTGCAGATAAATAGACAGAAAGAGATATTCGATTAGATGTGATTGCAGATTGCTTATAGAGAGACCAGTCTATATTTCATACCAATAATTTGCAAGGAATCCTTGCAGGCGCGATACATGCGCAGCATTTCCTCACGCCTTGTTGCCGACTCGGCGGACTCCTCCATCATTTGTGCCTGTTGAGAAATGGATGCGGTTTATGGATTATTGGCATATATTTATATATAAATATACCTGATCACCAGAGGCATAGAGGTGTGCCAACAGCTCTCCATTGATAAAGTCCTTGGCATTGTTGATGATCAGCATCATAATGGCCTTTGGCACCATATCTCGGGTGGTCTTCGTGACGATCTTCATGTAGGAGTCAACCAGATTGCGAATGGTCTCCACCTGTCGCTCCAATTGTGGATCTGTGGAGCTCTCTTCGTTGGCCGACTGTTGTTGTTGTCGTCGTCGTTATTATATATTTATATTTCGTTTGTTTGACATTACCGATTATCGATAAACGATATTCGATTTCATTATGGATTTTTAACATATTGAATTTGCATTTTTTCGGTTGATTTAGTTGGTTTTTTTGTAGTTTGGTTCGTATAGAGGGGTAAAAGTAATGGGAGGCGAGGGGGAAAAACATAGATACAATCAATTAAATGAAAACGTGTTTGTTCAACAATTTTGCACAATCGATAATAATGTCAAAGTTTGGTGCAGACGACAAAAGTAAAGCATATTAGTCAACAATTTTAATACAGCTCTCCATTTATTATTATTGTTTTTTTTGTGGAGCAAAATTTTGGAAAGCTTATTGGTTAATTTGCATCGAGTAAAATATAATAGATTAGATAAAGTAATTTTCCAAAAGTTTCCATACAAAAATAACAAGAGCACTTAAATCAAAAAATAATAAGGAGAGCAAACTAATTTTACGAGACTTTTTTTTTGGTGTTAGCTACTTAAAGGTGATTTTTTGCGTATAATTTTGTTGTGCTTTGTACAATTAAAATACCAATATACTTAATAAATAAATACTAACATAATAGATAACGGCTACAAATGTGGTTTTTAGTAAGAAAAATTATATTTGACGTGTTTTAAATGTGTTAAGTTTCATTGTTTCAAAATTTAGAATAATGTTATCGAGAAGCCAGTAAGATATATTATCATAAGCATAACTCATAAGAGGTTCAGAAATAGATCTTGGAACAGATCAGAAGTCAGCTCAATATGACTAATTAAGTTCACGAACACCAGAATTGTTTAGTCTAAGTTAGAATTAGCGAGAATTCGGAAATGTTAATAATCTGAGATCAGAAAGAGATCTTTTATGGGATGAGCGACAGCCCTGTCTCTTTCAACTGCTATACTGTTCAATTAAAAAGCGTTTGGAAAGAGAAAAAGGCTTGAAACTTAATGTATGCTAAATACTTGTACAGTTCTGGTGTTTTTTTTTTTGGTTTTTGTTTTATATGTAAGCAAAGCTTTAAAGTGTGAGTAGCGAGTGGAGAAAGTGTTATTAATTACTGGATTCCAACGAAAAACAAAGACCAATGTTAATTGGGTTTACGAATACAAATACGAATACGAATATAAGTAAAGTTGAGAACGATTGAACGGAAAAATTAACATACTTTTTGCTGTAAATGGTTGGATATATAGTATTTTTTTGCATATTTGTATTACAAATATTATTGTCATTGTAATTTCAGTTTTTCGATTTTTTGTTTTTTGGTCATTTCGTTTGGTACGTGGACGGGAAAATAGAAGAAAATAATTGATAAAAAATATTGTCAAATTAAAATTTTATATATTTTGATATATTCTTTGTAGATATTAAAGATATGATATATATGTATATTTATAGTTGTTGCACACACCAGTTGTTAATGTATACGAAATATATGTAAGTATATGAATTAAACGCAAAACAGAAACACAAAGCTGAGAGCGAAAGGGGAAGGGGAAATACATATATCTATACAAAACGTGTTAAGTTCCAATTTGTTAAATAGAATTTATCCCAAAATTTGGTTAGTTGGTGTTTATACAAAAGCAGGAAAATTATAAAGACACACATATGTGATTGGTTGCTCAATAAAATTAAAACCCAATTCAATCCCCCCAAAAAAAAAAAAACCCAGGATTTCAAAAGAAAACCAAAAAATAGATAGGATAGAGAGAGGGCGCGCAAGAGATATGCAAAGTATATGCTAAAAATGATGAAAAGAAACAAACCTCTTGTCCTTCCTGCATATGCACATATTATATAATATAATATACGTATATTATTCGCATTTATATATGTAGTTATGTATACATATATAGACATACATATATATACATGCATACATATATATATATATATAAGTATATATATATATAGATATAGATGATGGCGCAACATTAAAAAAAAAGAAACATTGAATAAGTTATTGTAGTTTCAAAATCATTTCTTTACATCTATTTATATAGCAAGTTTAAAGTTAACTGTATTTTTGCAAATATAATTCATTCAGCATATGAAATAGGAATGTGCACGTGTGTATAGTAATCACATATATATATATATATACACACGCACACACATTAACATAATCATAGACAGGTAATGGACGCGGCTGCTGCTGCTGGATTAAAAGATATGCAACGGGAATATGTAGAGATATGGAGAGATAAATGACTTCTTGATCATGCTGTTCTGTTATATCTATGAGTTAAAAATGTACTATGAGCAACACTGAACACTGTTAAACAACTTAACAGCACTGAGGATACAAATACAGGTTGCAGTATGATAAAAGGCTGTAAAGATATAACAGCTAACAGAGCTGTAAGTAAAACAGCTGAGCATGATTAACAGCTGTATCAGTTAAAATGGAAATGGAATGATTGCATATTGGAATGTGGAGGCAAAGCAAAACGATGAAACTAATCGAGTGTTGGCTCGTTAGTAGTAAGATCGCATTCGAAATAGACACAAACAGACGTATGTAAATGTGTATGATATGTACATGGGATATGCAATACATTCAAATGCATTTTGTACGTCCGTAATCGTAGTAGCGGATGTATGTAGTATGTACATGACACATATGTAAATTCAGAGCGAGAGCGAGAGCGAGAGAAATAGAGATAGAGGACAGAGAGATTGGGTTAATTGGTCATTGTCATTGGGCTGTTATCTAATCATTGGCTAACATGATACATAAATACGATTTGGGTAAATACATACACACATACATACACCAAAACTTAGGTCTAAGCTAATAAGCTTAATAATATCTCAACAAATATTTTGAATGATAATGTTATTGCATAAAGGAAAGAACTGGGGGTACGCACCTCATCGCCATTCTCCTGGGTCTCCTGCTTCTCGGGATAGACGCCAGCGCGCAGGAATGACGCCTTCCAGGACTCGACATCCTCGACTGTCTCGCACGACAGCTCCAGTTGTTTGTAATCCTAAATGTGTGTGTATTGAGTGTGTATAAAGTGTGTGTGTGTGTGTGTGTGCAGGAGAAAGAGAAGCGTCCAAGCGCAAAGAGAACAAATGGATAGGATATTTTCGTCAAGCATTTGGTATATGGGTCAACGTATTACGATTACGATTACGATTACGATTACGAGTACGTGGACGGGTTGTGGCTTTGGTTGGTTCGGTTTATTTTGGTGGGTTTTTTATTTCTATATTGGTGGTTTAGTTGAGTCAAGTGGTTCGCAGCTGGCGTATATCTTGGACCAGGAGGTTAGTTAGTGTTTTGTATCGACGGTATATATATATATAGAAATATTGGTTTATCGGTATATACATGTGTGTATATATATATCGGTTTATCGAAGGAAATGCCGTTAGCTAGCGTTTTGTTTAGTTTTGGTTTTCATGTCATGCTCACAAATCAAACGCTGAAAAGGAGTTTGCATCGATTAATCGTTATCGATAAGTTCGCAAGCTCCTTTTGGCCTTTGATTTGACTCCAAATGTTGATAAAAAACATAGTAATTTTTATCTTATACAAAAAAATTAATTAATTGTTCGTATTTCAACAAAATTGTTGAGCTAGTTTTTCAACTCAAGAATCAAATTGGGGGACAACTTGAACGCAAAAATTCTTCAAACAAAAGAAACCAAAAAATGATTTTAAAATTTAAATAATTGAATGTAGTTAACTACAACAATTAATACTTGCATATTAGTTGTTGTAGAAAATACTGACGGTAAATGTTTTTTTTGTTTCTTTGTTGAAATTTCTTGATCTAATTTAGACTTTTTTTCTCATTTTTTTTGTTGTGGTTTTTGTACTTTGCTTAATTGTTTTTTTTTAGAATTCATTTTTTTGTATGCTAACAAAAATTACTAACCTTATAAACATTACGTCCGTCGGGACTGAATAAAGCAAATGTAACACGTCTAGACATTGACATAAAGCCCTGTTCAATATCGCGCAATTTCAAACCATCCAACGGCAACATGAATTTCTTCTCCTTCTCATCCTCGTCCTTGTACCAGGAGATGCTCTCCGATGTAAGCACAAACCAATAAGGACGCGAGCCGCCTGCGAAACAAATAAAAATTGTGTTGCGTGGTTTTGAACAGAGTACAATCAATATACGATCTCCGATACGACATGACTACATCATACATCAAGTATGAATTCTTAATGCCAAATGCGATATATGATGCTGATGATGGGATGTGGGATATGGGATGGGAGACTGTGGGTTTCTTTTGGGTGTTGTATTTGGCATGAGTCGGAATCGAAACAGTCTCAATATCCATTTCGAACTTGCCGTTTCGTTTCCGAATCAAGTGCGGGTTTTTTCAAGAGTACAAAGTTCAAGCATATATATACGAAAGTACAGCACATTAATGTAATTGTTTTTTGTTTGTTTGGTTTTGTTTGTTTGTTTGTTTGTTTGTTGTTGTTTTTGTTTTTGTTAAGCAAAGATAAAGATAAAGATCATTGAATACGAACCAAGTATGCGTGGCAAAAACCTCAGCAAAGCTTTCAATTTTCCACAGACAAAAGAGTCAAGAAATAAAAAGTACATAGGACCGAAAAGAAAAACACCAATAATAATTCAAAAAGCCAGAAGAAAAAAACGAACACAGAAAAACACATACAAGAAAAAATACAAAAAAAAAAATCCAATAGAAAAACAAAACTCAAGAAATAATACTTAAAAGAGTGCTTGAAATTGAAATAATTTAGTGTGCTGAATAGATAGCTAGCACAGCTACAGACTTGAGATTTGCTTATTACGAGAATTAGGTATGTAAGTAGTACTTAAGTAAGCACATTCCATGCCACTTTCCCATGCCACATGCTCGAGTGTGTGTGAGTGTGTGAGAGAGAGAGAGAGAGAGAGAGAGACAAACAGAGAGAGATAGACAGAGATGAGAGATTTTGAGAAGAATGCTCTATATAGACAGACAGACAGCCAACTATACTAGACTTTACCATATCAAATCACTCAAATTGCTTTTGAGTGCTATTTTATCGCATATACTGGCTAATCGATAAATATCGATACGTGTTATTCAATAAATAATATTCTGATCGAGAGCTTTTACTTGCCAGATTACTTAGTAAGTGCTTGGCATTTATAACTAATACTTGAGTCCAATATTAGACATAATTACTTGGATTTCATCTAAGCTATAATATAAATAATATAAGCAGAACTTTTAGCTGTTCGACTACTTTAAAATTGAAGATTTAGATGAAAAAAATTAAGACTAGCATAGAATATTTCAGTTACTGTGCTATATATATATATATATATATATATATATCTTTTTATATATATATATAATTGATATAGTACTCGGGTTAGTTGGAGGGTTAGAAGACAGTGCAATAGAATGTTAATTGTTGAAAAGGTGTTTGTTGTGGCTGCTATATTTCTGTGTGTTTTGTTGGGTGTTAGATTTGGTGTGTCTGTGTTTTATTTTTCTTTTTTTGTGTGTGTGTTTGTGTTTTTTTGGTGCCACAGACGGAGACGGATGCGATCGTCACGGCTGGATATGGGGAACATACCTTTCATGATGCCAAGATTCTGAATGACCATGTGGCCCTTGCGAATAACCTGATTGCCCAGCTGTCGGGTGCCGGTCTTGTTTGCATTCTCAGATTTATTCTGAGCACTATAGAGAAAAAGAAAATTGAATTGGCAGTTGTCTTATTGATTTGTCTGTGTTGGGTTTTAATTTTGGCTGCACACATACTTGGCAAAGCCAATAAAATCCTCGTGATTGGTATTCATGTAGGCGAGCTCAAAGTCAATGAGCAGCAGAATTTGCTCCTTGCAGCGCTGTTCGCGCTGGCGAACATGTGTGGTAATGATGCGTTCGGTTTCCTCGCGCAAGCGCGGATAGCGACTCATCTGTGGTGTGAAGAAACAAAGAGTTAATCAATTCATTTATCGATAGGCAATTTATGGCTTAATAACTGGATGGCCAACCTTATCTGTGCACATGCGCACCACAACGGACAATTCCTGGACGACTAGATCCACACACTTGATGACCGGCTCCTTGAGCAGCGCAATCTGCCGCTTCACAATCGCCTCGAAGGCCATGTCGGGCGTAAAGAGGCCCACACGAATACCGTGAATGTTGCGAATGGCAAACGAGATCTCGCGACGCAGCTCCTTCTCATCGCACGCCATTTTCACAATCTCAAAGCGTAGACTGCACAAAGGGGAGCGGACAATTAATATGATTATTGTTCCAAGATAGATAGATGTGTAACGCTTACCGCTCATGGAATATGCGATTGATCTTGGCGCCGCCGGACAGCTCATTTGTGTTGACCAAAGCCGAGCCGCTGCCCTCGATGGTCCGCTCAAAGTCCGACTGCAGTTTCTGTATCATTCTGCACGTAACAAAGAAACAAAAACAAATATATATTTAATATATAACAATTAGTTTATGGTATTGGCTTACTGGAGCATGGCCTTTGTCTTGATGCTGGCATCGCCTGGCTGGAAATGCTTAAACTCCTCGACCTCCTTCTCGAGGGTGAGCATTTGCTTTTGGAGCTTGTCACGCAGACCGGGCAATGTGTCGCGAATGTGATTGGTCAGCTGCTGGTTGAGCACACGCTGCAGATATGGTGTGCCCAGGCGATCGGCCATATGACGGTACGATGGATGGCTGAGGAAGAATTTACGCTCAGCGGATAACGCCTGGTGTATATCCTTGCGTCCCTCGATATCCTTCTGAGAGCGATTGACAACACCGATATAGCCGCGCCGCAGCGGCAACAGCTTATTTTCGAGAATATCGCGTGCATCGGTGCCCTCGTCCATGAGATCCAGCTTGGTGATGACACCAATGGTACGCACACCCTGCGGATCAACCTCCTTGGCCAGCTTCAGCGCATCCGAATTGGCCAGATCTGTGTTGGCCGGCGTTACGGCCAGAATCAGACAGGTCTCCTTGCGTATAAATTGGAATATCATTTGCTTAATCTGCTGCTCAATATCCACCGGCTGATCACCGATCGCCACTTTCGTCAAGCCGGGCAAATCGATAAGTGTCAAATTGAGTACATACGGCGAATAGACTCGCAAATTAATCGGAATGTTTGAGATACCCTTATTGCTACCCGTCACACGATCCGTCTCATCCTCGATCTCCTTGCGTATCTCATCGAAGCTTGAGAACTTTTTACCCTTACAATGCAGAAACTCGCCATATTCTAAGAGTAAACGAATATGTCCATATATGAATATATACATATATATATTCATGAACAATAAAGTTGGCCAGACATCACTACTTACCAGTTATCCCATTGATTAGCTGCAAAATTAAAGGTCTGCGTGTCACAATGCCCGAGCCACGAGGCAGAAAGTCTCTGTGAATATAATATGGATGGAAAAACAATGAAATATTTGATAGAAGCTTCGTTCAATTGTTAATTGACATTTGAGTGTGTGAGTGTGGGTGTGCGAGTGTTCGTGTGAGTGTGAATATTGGTTAATTAGGGTTCTATTGACAGATTCACAATTACAATTGATCACATCAATAGTAATGGGTTGGCAATAGAACAAGTAATTGATAACAAGCTTTCCAAACTACATTAAATCCTGTTAAACAGTTTCCAGTTTGTTGCAAATATCAAAGAAATATGAATTTGAAATATTTTTGCGTATGGAAAATACGCAAGTTTGTGTTTTGCTTTCAACTAACCAAGTTAATTGCCAGCTGAAGTCATCAAATCCAATTAAGAAAACAGAAAAGAAAAAAAAACACTCTGAAAGAAAATAAAAAATGGCTTGTTGAAGAACAACAGCTGCAAATAACAATTTGTTTGAACAAGCGCAAAACTCATCAAATGCTGTTATTTCGTCCCTTCTCTTAACAGAGATATGGAGAGAGAGAGAGAGGAGAGAGAAGTCTATGAAGAAGAATACAGGCTAGAGAATTAATAGGCGTCTCTCTCTCCCTCTCTCTCTCTCTTTATCACTCATTCAAATGAACGATATTCCAATATTCCAGCTGAGAAAGACCAGTAAATGATTGAGTCACGTTACAGGTGCTGATGCTGATAATAATGGAACGATTATTCTATGGAGGGATCTAAATTGTTTTGATTAAATTAGGTTGTGATATTGTTGAATTCGAAGTTGTGGGAAAGAGTCATTAAAGCCAAACACAAGCAAATAAAACACACAATGAGCACCATGTGCTACTAATTGCATGGGAAAGCCACAAAGGTACATATATATATATATATATATATATATATATATATATACATGAGTAGGTATTTGTGGGGGCTTATTAATATGTTGTGGCTCCACATTTGACCTGTTTTTATTCTTGCAAACAAATCCACCAAAGTCAACAAAAACCGCCGGTCGGGCACACAAACACAAACAATATTAACAAATAGCAATTACAACAACAATAACAAACAGTAGATAAATAACTTTATCGATAACGTCAACAATATCAATTGTAGTGATAGAAAATGAGTCATCCTTATAAATTGTTAGCCTGAGACTACTTAATGAGCTCTAGCCGAACAAAAAATAATAATAATAACCATCCATAAAAACTACTATTGTGAAAAACATTTTCCACTGTGTGTGGAGGAGTGGTGATTTCATTCCTTATCTAATCAACATAATACAAAAGAAACACACAGTGATCGCTCACAAATCGACACTTTATAAAGTTTGAAGTGTACTAAAATTTAATCTCAAATCTTTTGACTTTTTGTCTTTAATCAGAAATTAATGCATTTAATTTAAGTTAATTTCGTGATCTTTTTTGCGAGCGACCACTGTATATAGAATATTCAGATACAGGTAAATTCTAAGTAGATGTTCCATTGTGTACACACAGCAATAAATTTTCATAAAACATTGAATTGTGGAGGCCCAAATAAAATGCCATGTTATCAATTACTGCGACGATGACTAACTCCAACTATGTGTATATATATATATATGTGTGTGTGGCGTTTGGGTTTTATGTGGTTATGCGGGCACACTTTTATGTGGCTTGTAAGTCATTTTGATGATATCAACAGCTTATGTTTTTCATTTCTGCCAAGCACTCCCAATCACTCAGATGATTCAAGACTACTCATGATATTCATTTGCAAGCTCTCTTTGGTTTTTTAATGCTTTTAGCAAACATTTAAGGAAAGAGGTCAAAAAGCGCTCTGTTAATCGAAGCAGATGAACAGAAATATATACGAACACACACACACACACACACACACTCACGCACACACATGCACACGCACATGCATGCGAAGAAGTTCACTCAGATTTAGAATGCAACAGACGCCGGTTGGACCAGCTTTTAGCGAGAGGGAGAGAGTGAGTGGATCTTTGGCTCTCTTTGGCTGCTCTCACTAACACACACTCACGCACTCATAAGATCAGCTGCTGCGCATGCTTTCCCCCTCTCTCACACACACACAAACAATTGCTTTCGCTGTCGTTTCATGCGTTTTTTCAACTTTTGATTTGATGCGATCTTTTTATGTTGTTGTTGATCTTTCATTTAACAAGCTTCTGTTCATTTTTCTAAGGCTCTTCTCACTCTCTTCTTTCATTTAATTATTTGTGTGTTTGTTTGTTTGTTTTTTTACATTGTGTGCTATGTTTGACACACAATTGTGGTCAAAAATATTTAAACCGCAAATGCAGGCGGAGGCAACAAAATTAGTTTTTTATTTTGCTTAGTTTTTTTATCTTATTTTTGCTCTATGCGTCAGTGTCTTAATTGAAATGTACATTTACATACATGCACACGTAGATATGTTATTCCACTAAACGCTAATGTAACCATTATTTTTAACATTATTATGTTGTGTGTGTGAGAGAGAGAGACACATCATCTGATGCAAATACCATGAACTACTGACATTTAGGTCCGAGTTTTTACTAATGTCGCTGTTAATGCTTATTTGACATTGACCACTCTGTTAATTTTTGTGAGCAGCCACTTAAATTGGCATGCACTCCATGCAATGGCAACATTGATGAGAACAGCAGAAAAAGCTGCTGTAGAAAAATAAGGAAAACTGGGTCATTAACAAACTCAAGCTTATACATAGTTATGTATAATATATACATATATATATATATGTACATGCACATATATGTATATATATATATGTGTGTGAGTGTGTGCGGTCAGCGCATGCGAAAACTAACGGCTCAGCAAACGAACTGCGCTTTGCTGATGCTGTTGCTGTTGATATTGACTGCAATGGGCTTATGTAAGCCAAATGCATGATATGTGAATGTGTACATACACACAGAATACATATGCACATGCACATACACATAGGCAATATATCCTAAAGGACGTAGAAGAAAACACCCACGTTTTTTGTCCACACATTTAATGGTCTGTATGTGAGTGTGGGTGTATGTATGTGTGTATATATTTATATGTGTGCGTGGGCAAAAGGAGCATTAATAGCCAGAGCAGCAGAAAAGCGCACACAGGCGAACACATACAACACAAACGCGTACATTGTGTGCTTGTGTTTTGCGACTGTAGGTGGAGCCACACAGTCGGCAGAAAAGGATTGTGCTGCGACCGACAGACAGACAGGCGGACCAACAGTAGCAACATTACATAATTTTACAATTTTGCATAGAACAGACATGCACACACACACACACACACACACATACACACAGACAGACACACAGCAACATAGATTGTGTACGTGTGTGTGGGAGTAAGTTCCATTCATTAACAGTTACAAAAGTTAAAGCAGAAATAAAGGTGGGGGGAGATGGGCTGCAGAGAAGAAGTAGCAACTACACGATAAATGTAGGCTAACGCAAGCGCCGCATCGGCAGCGATAGCATTGCATAAATGTCAAAGTGAAGTGTAGCGGCGAACAACGGGACATTAGGGGGTGAGTGAAGGTGGGAAGTGGAATAGTTAGCACAAAAGCGAAAATGTGAAGAAAAAGCATGTGCGCTGCTGCAAAAGGAAATGTCAACGTGCATTGATTTTTTTTTTTTTTATTTTTGGCCGTCTTTTATTCCGCCTCTCCTTCTCGTTTTTTGGGGCGTAAGTATATATTGTATTTGTTTTTATGTCGTAGCATTTGCAGGGGGCGGAAGCGGGGGACGAAAAGCCGATAGATAAAAGGAAGCAGAGCCGAGCGCAATGAGCGACGCGCAGCCAGAGCCAAAAAGAGAGAGGGCGAGAGAGAGAGAGAGAGAGAGAGAGAGAGAGAGAGAGAGAGAGATGTGTAAAGTGGAAGGGAGAGAGAAAAGAGCAAGTATTTGTTGAAAATTAGTTCGGTTGCTGTTGTTTCTTTATTTTTTTTCGGAAGTGAGTTTATTGCACTCGAAGAACTTCAAGTAACCCAGTCAAAGCCAACATGCTTACTAAGGGAATATTGTATGTGCGTAATGAAATGAGCAATTTTTTGATTTATTTTCATAATGTATGTGTATGTATGTGAGTGAGTGTGTGTGTGTGTATGTAGCAGGCGAATTTATTGATGGCCACCTGCTCGCACAACCACCCACCCACTGACCGACACCGATAGCGACCAGCACAAAAAAAAAGAAAGAAAAAACAACGAGGAATGCTGCTTCATTGATTATTCACCAAAATTGAACGCACACACATAGGTAGGCGGACACAGTGAGTGAGAGACCGCGTGCATAAAAGAAGCTCTCTCAGTATTACACATACTGACACACAAACACATACGCTTACAGAGAGCTTTCGCGCAAAAATATGGATTTTCTTGCTATTGTATTTTTGTGTATTGTGTTGAGAGTTAGAATTTTGAATTGCTGATGATGATGACCAGCACACACTTACTTGCCCACGAAATTCTCCAGCACGGAACTCTTGCCAGCCGACTGTCCACCAACGACGGCAATCTGGGGCAAATCCAATTGCATGTGCACCCCAAGCGAGGTGAATGCATCCTGCAGCTTATTGACGATCGGTATTAAATTATCCATGTTGCAAGGAGGTTTTTTTTGTTGTCTATCAACAGAGGTTGTGCTCTTCTTCTTTTTCTTCTTTTTGCTCTCTTTGAACAAGATCGCACAAGTTTTGTTTTTGTTACGTTTGTTAACAGTTAATCGCTGTTACTGTTACTGCGAACGAGCGAGCGAGCGAGAGAGCGAGAGAGGGAGAGAACACGAAGAACACAGCGCTTAGCTGTGACGCTCACGCCTACGCCTCAGCCTCTGTGGCCGCTGTTCGATGTTTGCTGCTGCTGCTGCTTGCTGGCTGCAGCTTTTGTTACGTTTTTAGTTATCAAATTTGATGTGTGATGTGAATGTTTTTTTTCTTCTTTTGCTCTCTTGCTCTCACTTCTTTTACAAATCACGCACACACACACGCATACACGAACGAACGCTATCTTCTTCCTCTCTCTGCCGACACCAACAAACACTGCCACTTGTGTTTTAGTTGTTGTTGTTGCTGCTGCTGCTACTGCTGCTGTTTGTATTGTGTATTAAAAGAAAGAAAAATTAACTGCGTAAGTCGCGCGCAAACAACACCACTATTTTATATATATATAAAATC
>JAWNMZ010000016.1:765000-887500 GCA_035043445.1 Drosophila silvestris
GATGTGAATGTAAATTACTGCTCCGCTTCCCAAGTCAAACACACACGCACGCACACATAAGTAATGAGATATGAGTGTGCTGTGCGCGCAGGCGCAAAGTGGCTGCATTTGTTTATGGCCCTCGCTGCTGCTTCTCAGGTGTTCGCAGCGTTGTCATGTTTACGTCTTATACTATATATATATATACATATATATATATATATATATATATATATATATATATATATATATATATACTTCTAAAATATTTATATACATACTAATTTTATTTTTAAAGAAATAAAGAAGATGCACAGCAAAAATAGGCGTTTTTATGTAGACTAATTTATTTAAATGCTATTGTACAGGTTATCTGTTAGTCGGACATTCACGAGAAAATTTAACATTTGTTATTTTTACATTTGTATACCTGTTGCTCAGCACACACACACACACACACACACACGCACACAAACGCATATGCAGCGGCAGCGTCTAAAGAGAAAACACGCAAAGCAAAACGGGCAACAAGCAAAGCCAAAGCAAAAACCAAACCAAATAATGTGTTGCGCTTGTGTGTGTGTGTGTGTGTGTGTGTGTGCTGTGTGTGTGTGTGTAAGATTGTCCCGCAACGGGTTTGTTGGCCCTAACATCGACTCTTTGGCTCTTCGACATTTTCACAACGTCACAAGCCAAGAAGCTGCGCAGTCGCACAATTTAAGTTAAGTCCCCTCCCACCCACATGCACAGAAAACAGCAAAAGAAATAAGCCAAAAAAAATAAGAAAAAAATAGAAACTACTGAAACTGAGTGAGAAGTGCCCCGAATTACAAGCTGGCTTAAAAAGTGACAGTAAATAGTAAAGGCAGCCAATAATAATAATAACAATAGCAAATATAGAACAAAGCTTCAACATCGTCGTCATCATCATCATCATCATCATCTATAAATGACGCCAGCAGCTGTTGAGGATGGGCGTGAGAAATGCGGCAGCGTCTACACTTGGAACTGTGCTGGCGAACTCTATGGCATCGAGTGTGAGCTGTGCGAGGAGCGACCCCTTTGTGCACTCGATGAGTTTGCCGAGCACATGGAGCTGTGGCACTCCGACTGGCAACAGGCACCGGAGGATGAGCTTATGCAGGAGGTCCTCGCCGAACAGTCCAGCAGCAACTGCGAGGTCAATGAACTCAAACAGCAGCTCGTTCAAGAGCTCAACTCACACGATAAACAGCAACAGCAACCACAGCAGCAACCACAGCAGCAACCACAGCAGCAGCCACAGCAGCAGCCACAGCTGATGGACACATTTCAACTGAACGATCAAGTTCAGTTCAATGCGGATGTAAGTAGCAGTGCTGAAGATACCCTGTACAAAATAAATGCAACAAATGTAAGAAATGCAAATAGCTGCGAAACTTCGACATATAATATACATATACATAAAATTAATATGTATCTTATATACATATATATTATATGTCGAAAAAACAGTAGATTTTTGTTTGTTTTGTTTTATTCAATCTTTTTTTTTTTTTTGTCTCTTTGTTTTAAGGTTGTTAAGATTTAAAAATGATTCAAATACTATTGATTTTAATAATTAATAATAATGATTTTAAGAATTTCTAATTTTTATTAAAATTAAATTATTGCAAACACTCAAAAAATTCGTAGACTTAAATTAATTTCAAATTCGAACTGATATTTTTTTAACATGCTTTTCCCTAAACTAATTAAATTGATTCATGATTTGAAAATGAGTTTGTTTTTTTCTTTTAGTTTATAATATATAATATAATAATAAATTAGTAAAATTCAAATTGCGAAAAACTATCATTTTTGATATGAAGTGAACTATTTTAATTTTTTTTTGGGTAAAGATTAGACTAAAAACTAATTGAATTTAAATGAAACTTAAGCTAAATTCAAGACAATATTATTATATTTTTTTCGCACCTTTAACAATAACTTAAAAGAAGAAAATAATTTTTGATATGAAGTAATTTTTGTTTTATTATTAATTTTTGGGTTTCTCTTTAATATATTTATATATTATATTTTATATATATATTTTTTTAGAGTGGCCTGCCCAGTGTGGAAACGGCAGCGAAGCTGACGACGGAGCATGTGCAGCAGCTGATTGAGCTATATCGATCACATCCGCGACTGTGGGATCAATCGCATCCAGAGTTCCGGGACGTGGAGCAGTGTCGCCACTCGTGGCGCCAGATAACGGATGCGTGGAGTGCCCACTGTGGACGTGGCTTCAGTGTGACCGATGTGCGCATCCGGATCTCAACGCTGTGCCAGCGATTCCTCAAGCAGCGTGAACGCATCGATGCCGAGGGTGATCTCGATGAGGGCGCCAAATTCGTCCACTACGATCAGTTGCGTTTCCTCTGCGAACAGCAGGCGCTGCTGAAGCGCCAGGAGCACTTTGCCCGCGAGAATCGCAAACTGCTCGAGATCTACGAGCATTATCCAATACTCTGGCACAATGCCCACAAGCGATTGCGCTGCGCCGCAACGGTGAAGAGGCGCCACGAGGCACACCGTGGCCTCCAGCTGGCATTGCGTATGTGCGGCATTAATCTGTCCGGCTTGGCGATGCAGCGGCGACTCCAGTCGCTGAGGAAACGCTATCGCCTGGAGAAGATACGCTATCTGCACAGTGTCGTCGAGGGCAAACAATCGGAATTTGTGTCCATCTTTGAGCATTATGCCGAAATGGAGTTTCTGCACAAGCACATCGATCCCTATGTCTGTGCTGGCTGCGGCAAGATCTTTGAGAATCTGATCGGTCATCAGGCGCATGTGCAAGATAGCTGCGAGGAGCAATCGCTGGCTGCAGCCGACTGCAAACAGTTGACCGAATCGGAGGCGACGCTGGGCGAGCTTATGGTCCAGCTGGAGCAGCACGAATTACAGCAGCAGCAACAGCAACACGCAGCAGCAGCAGCAGCAGCAGACAGCAGCAGTCTGCCGGAGAAGAAACCGAGCAGCTGCAGGTGGTGGAGCAAGTGGAACAGCAGCAGGAGCAGCTGGTGGCAGCTGCATCTACAACTGAGCTAGCTACGCCACTGCTGCATAGTCTAGCCGAACAGGCGGATGCGCAGCAGGCGGAGATTGAGCAGCATCCTGACAAAGAAGATCCGCACGGCAAGGAGTCCTTCTCCGAGGATAGCCTGTCGACGGGTGGACAGCTACGCATGCGCCTCAGCCTGGAGCTGACCAATAAACTGATTGAGCTCTATCAATCGCATCCAAATCTCTGGGATCCCAATCATCTGGACTATCATGCGAGGAAACAGCGACGCCAGGCCTGGCACAACATTGCCGCCCAGCTGAATACATTTGCCGGCTGTCCGGACCGCTTCAGCTGGCAGATGCTGCATCGCAAGCTCACCGACTATGTCAAGTACTATCGACGCGAACGCCAGCGAGAGGAGCTGGCGGTTGGAGGTGGTGGCGAGGGCACACGTTGGGGCTTCTACGAGGCGTTCAGCTTTATGGACGATGTGGTGCCGATAAATCGTGTGCTGCAGAAATCATTGCAGCAGCGCGACAGCAATCTGAAGATCATCCAGGTGTATCAGAGCTACGAGCAGCTGTGGTGCACCACACATCCGGATTATACGAAACGTAAGCAGCGCTTGCGGCACCTGGAATCGCTGTGCACCCGCCTGCAGGAGGAATGCAATCTGCAGATAACCGTTGAGCGTTTAAAGAGTCGTCTGATCGAGTTTCGCTGCCAGTATCGTCAGTGCAAGGAGGCACGCCAGGCGGCGCTGCAGCGCAACAATGCCAACTGGCAGCCGACCTATGAGTATTATTCGCCGTTGCAGTTTCTCGAACTGCACGTGTCGCCGTTCAACTGTGAACGGTGCACGGCGAGCTTTAAGCGGCGCAGCGATTATCTGCGGCATCAGCGCAACGTTCACTTGGACCAGCAGCTGAATGAGATGCAGCCGTTGCAGCGACGCCGTCGCATGCGACGTGGCACGAATGCGACAAATCCGCTGGAGCACATCTGTCACATTTGCGCGATGAAATTCTCGTTGCGCACCAGCCTCCAGGCGCATCTGCGTCGCCATTTGGGGCAGCGGACACACTGTTGCACCGACTGTCCCAAGAAGTTCTTCAATTCGACATCGTTGCGGGTGCATCAGCGCAGCCATACCAAAGAGCTGCCGTATGTGTGCGAGCATTGTGCCCGGGGCTTTGTCAATGCCAGCAAACTGAATCAGCATGTTAAGCGGCATACGGAGAAACGGGATTATCCGTGCACACGCTGCGACAAGGCGTTCTATACGGCACACGAGCGAGATCGCCACTTGCGCGCCCATCTCAACATTAGGGACAAGGTGTGTCCGTATTGCAGTCGGGCCTTTGTCGTTGGCAGCGCCTATTATGCCCATCTAAATTTGCATCGGGGCGAGAAGCGTTATGGCTGTGCCGCATGTGGCAAGCGATTCGCTCAGTATGCGGGTCTCTATAAGCATCGCAAGCGCTGCACAATCGCCCAGCTGCAGGAGAAGTGAATACACTCACACTCACACTCACACTCACATTCACTCACTCAGAAAACACCCACATTTTGTTCACGTGTAGCTAGTGCAATTTTGTTATTTCTAATTGATAGTGTTCGTTTTAGTACTCATTTCAGGCATTCATTAGCAAAAAATGAATAATGTTTTAATTACAAATTATATATATGTATATTTATAGCTATCGCATCAGCAATATCTTTAGCTATTTTATTATTTTCTGTTTGTTTTCGTTTTCGTTTTGTATTTGTTAAGTACTCATTTAATTGTTTGTGATTCATTCAATCGATCAATTCGTTTATAATTTTACTAATTTATTCAATTGTATTCGTTTGTGATTCATGTATAAATAAATATATACAAATTCCATCAAATCTATGCTTAGTATTTAATATTTTAGCTTAAGTCTTAATCACATATTCCATCATCGGTTTATTCATTTGTATTCATATATAGAAATGATCAACAAACAAAAAACTTGGGATTTTTTAGCGTTTTCTCTTTTTTATATTCATCGGCTTCTGATTCATGCTGACAATCAATAAATCGAAATTAGTTAGCGAATTTGTCGAAATAGGATTCTCTAGTTCCCTTTCTTGGCTCCTCTTTTGGCTCGTATTCTTAAACGTTTTATTGACTGTTGTTGTTGTCAGAGATAATAAGACAGATTATTTAAAAACTATTTAATCCATTTTTCATTTATTTACTTTCACTCAAATAATAAGCAGCAACATATTTGTATTTTTTAATTTTTATTTTTTATATATATTCTTTTATAAGAACTTATGCTGCCATTGTACTTGATACAATTGTTAAAGGGTTAAAAGGCTGTGGGGAGAGAAGAAAAATGTTCTAAAAAATGTTTGCTTTTCAGGCAGACAGCTTGGTTGGATTGGTTTAGTTGGATTTGGCGAATCGCTTGAGCTGTCGCAGTCGATAGATATCGTTGGTGGGCGGCGCCGTTGTCTGCAGCTCATCGTCGCTATCATCGCCGCCGGGGAGCAGGCGGCGTCGGCGCGGCGCCATTGCCGTAACGCTATGCTGTACGCCCGTATACGTGCTCGTGTCCACAATCCAGTGCACCGACTTGGCCAAATCGAATATCTTCAGCGTCAGATCGTTGTCACCATTCGGTTGGGGTGCAGCTGCAAATGGCAAATACGGATTAAGTTGGGCCTGACAATTAATACATTTTCTGCTTATTGCTATATGAACATAACTTAAATATACAAGGAAAAAAATGGTGCAAGTTCTGAAAAGTTAAGTGTCAATATTACAGAATGACTAAGCAAGATAAGCAAGTATTTTAAAATTGCCAAAATGTGACAATACTCTCTCTCTGTGGCATGGGTATAATACCAATGTGTATATAGACTTAGAGTCTCTAAAATTGACCTAATGAGTGCAGAAATGTTTTCTACTGACGGGCATATGGCTTTGGTATTGGGCTGAGGCACAATAGATTCAAGTGCTCGCCGTGCACAATCTCTAAGCATAATGATCAAATTTGTTGGAAAACATACACTCGGGCAGATTCAGACGCATAAAGATGTCAAAGAGCAGCTCTACGCTGACAAACGGTCCACGGAAGCTATTTGGTGGCGGCAGGGCGGCGCATAGAGCGGCCAGGGCAGGTGGCTGCGGAAAGACACCGCCAGCGAGCGGATGGGCGCCAGGATGTGCGCAGGAGCGCGGCTTAAATGGTATCATCTGTGAAAAATCGGGTCGCGGCAGCGGCTGTGTCGCCTCCCCATCTCCGTCGGCATCGCCACTGTTGTGACTATTTGCACCGCTGCCGACACCGCTCGTCTTATTCAAAATGATGCCTACGTTCTAAAAAACAAAAAATTAATTCGTTATGTTTGATTGTCAAATAGATTAATGATTTAAACATTTACCTCTGCATAGCCAATGGACTTGAGCTCAGTGCTGGTGCAGGGATACATGTCCAGGAACTTGTAGCGATCCACGAGCTGTGCCGTTTCCTTGCCCTCGTACTCTTTTAGCTGCCGAATAAATTATATTTATATTAATAGGATGTATTTGGCATTAGTCACATAATTGTACAACTTAGCAGCTAAAGTGAGGCTAATACTGTCTACATACAAAATTTAGAGAATGCTACTATTAAAAACTTTTCAAACGACTGCGCAATGAATTAGTTATCCAATTAATTTCGGTTTAGATCGGTTTTTAAAATCGTGATAAGAACATTTGGGAAATCTAAGCTATCGCCGAGCTGAGTTTGATGGGTTGATTTGAACTGAGAGATGGCTATACTCACATTTTCAAAGACCGCACTACGTCGTCGCTCCACTTTCAGAATACTGGACAAATCGCCAATGTTGGACTCGAACTCAAGGAAACGATTCCATA
This sequence comes from Drosophila silvestris, assembly GCA_035043445.1. Taxonomy (NCBI): domain Eukaryota; kingdom Metazoa; phylum Arthropoda; class Insecta; order Diptera; family Drosophilidae; genus Drosophila; species Drosophila silvestris. Next base: position 771,903 of record JAWNMZ010000016.1, read on the forward strand.
CCTCCACGCTCTTGTGCGGCGATAAGCCACCGGAGCTAAGGACACGCTCGAAGAGCACTCGCGTATTGTTATCCTCATTCAAATGGGAGAGATAATCAATATAACACATGACATATTCGGGACTGCCGCCGAAACGCTTGAGCCCAAGCTCAAAGATGCGAAAGGCGATCTCCTTGTCCTTGGAACAGTAATACTCCATCAATGCGGCCGCCACAAAGATGTGATACCGCGAACGCACATCCTCGCGCGCCTTCTTGAAAATGCCACGTGCCGATTTGATGCCCTCAGCGCGACGGGCGAATTTCATGTACTGCACATAAACCTGAACAAAAAGAAAAGAATTTATTAAAGTATACAAGCTATCTATGACTGACTACGATTGCTTACCAGGGTGGGATCAATGTCGGGCAACGTGAGCAGCTTGTTGTACATGCTGTGGACCTTTTCGTACTTGAGACGACCCTCCTCGAAGTCCGCGTAGGCGAAATAGAGCAGCGCATTGCGATTCAGTACACCATTGATGGAACGCTCCAGAATGTTGGCGCATTCGTCTGCAAAGATTTTTGCCGCTTGCACATCCTGCGTGTGGAGAGGGGCGAGTGTAAACGAATTGTGTTAGTTTAATTGAAAGTGGCAAGTTTGATAGTTGTTTGAGTATTTTTAAGTGATCGTTGGCGGGTCGAGTAAAACGCGTGCGGCCAATGCCAAAGGCAACGCGGCAAGTGGAGTTACTTTTCTTTTTTTTTTTTTGCAGCTGCCACGTGCCGTGTTACCCAAGGGGCGACACTTCACAATATAGCAACAAGAGACAGAAATTTTGGTTGTTTTTTTTGCTGGCATAGATGATTTTCTATTTGCAACAACTGCAGCAGCTGTTTGTTTAGTTTTGGTTTGTTTGTTTTGTTTTGCTTTTTTGTAATTCGACTACGCACGCCTTTCTCGGTGAGAGCGCGCGCACTGGTGTCCAGAAATTGCGATGCCTGATGCCAGACAGCCGGATGATGTGTAAGCACCAGCAGGCACTGCTCTGTGGCAAACATGACGCGACGTGTGACCAGCGCCGTATCCTCGGTGCGCAATGGATTCGATTTCTCGTAGGTGATGAAACGCTTCCACAGCTCCACCTGTTTCGTCTCCTCTTTGGTCAGCGTCGGCGGAACAGCGGGCAGATTACGATTTAGGCCCTTCGTATGATACTCCAGCTCCTTGGCCACGCGACGTGCATTCATATAGTCCCTATAAACAAATATATATCAATCAGTATCCAATATGTGTTGTGCTTAGTAGCATAGAAATAATTTATGTTAAGGATAAAGTGTAACAATGGGAAATATGAAATAAAGGCAATGATACGCACTTGGAACGCTCCAGACTCATTTTCTCCGAGATGATGGGATTGATGTTCTGCTCAAAGGCAATATAATCCTTCCATAGTTGCTCAATGCCCACAATGGGAGTGATGACTGCCTTTTGGTAGACGCGACGAACGGCGGTTATCTTTTGATTCTCCGCATAGTTACCAACGGCCTCAACGCCGCGCAAGAAATAAATGTAATCCTGCCAAATGCTAAACGAATGCAAATCCATGCCAATCTTTTCCAATGCAAAATCATACGCCTGCGCCATCTTCTCTCTATGCACATGGAATACAGTAAAGCTTAGTATGTAATGTAATTCAAATTAGTTATGGCTTTGCGTACTTATGTGTGCTTAGGCCGGCTTTGGTCTCCTTCACATACGTTAAATATAACTTCCACAGGTCAATGTTGAGAATTTTGACCAGACAACGCTGAAAGAGCTTCTCGACACGCTCATAGTAGCGACTGCGCATCTCCATCTCAATGTACAGCTTCCAGTAGCGGGCCGTTGTGGGAAACACATTCACCAAAGATTCGTAAAGGCTGCGCACCTCGTGAATGGGTCGAGTTTGCGCCTCGCGCAACATTACCGACCACGACTCGATGTCATAGGGACGCAGCTCGACGACCTGTTGGGCGCGCACCAAACGCTCCATGCCCCATTCCTGCACATAGCACAATTTGCATTTTAGTTAAAGCACTTATTGACATTTTACTACTACGCAACTTACTATATCAATTTTAATTAGATCCCGGGCCGATGTCATTGCGCTGGTTGGCGTTGCCGGCACCAAAGGCGTTTTATTCATTGATTCGGCCGTTGTGGCGGTTTTGGGCACTTATTAGTGCAGCACTTTTCTCAAATGTTAATCACAAAAACAACACCAACAACCAAAATCGGAAATCAATTCAATATTCCATATTTCATTTGCTAGAAAATTATCAAAGCTGTCTGCAATAAATAAAATGCGGCTTGATAAATTAACAGTGCTGTGTAGTAGTTTTCAGAACTGGTTCACACTTGGGAGCAGGTTCACAGTTCATACGAACTGCTGCCAACAATCGATTAACTTCCGATTGGGATGTAGAACAGGATGAATTTTAAATTGCATTCTGAGTGTTCTGATAGGAATAATTTTAATATACCATTTTTTTTATATCAATACAAGTAACGTATGTTGATAAGTGCATATAAGAAGAAATAAGATATGTGATCACACAATAAAGTTTTCCAATCTTTGATATAGATTCACCGATAGGTTTTATTTCACTTTCAAATTGTATAAGCTGTAATTAATATGACAGTATAATAGTTTATCAAACTAATTCAAATACAACTGAAACCGGATTACTCTAATACATTTTTTGCGCTACTTTACCTTTTCAATATTTTTACAAAATCAACTTATTTGCCCACTATTGGGGTCTTACAGCAGCTTGTTGCGTTTGCAATGTGGCGGTAACAGCAGGCTGACGTTACAAGATATATCGTGACATGTTGGAGACTTATCGATATATATACCACAAGTGTATAAGTTTACAATACATCGAAAAAATATCAAATAACAAAACGAAACGAAACAATCAAGCGTGGCAATCAACCGAAACGAAACGCATTTAACAGCAGACATATTTAAAAACAAATAAAAATATATAAATAACGTAAATTTGGCGTAGTAATTTCACGTGAAAGATGGCGATGAGCTCAACATTATAAAAAAATCATTGTGCACTAATTGCAAGTGACAGTTTTAACTGCCAAAAAGGAGAGAGAGTGTGTGCAAAGAGTAGACACACACATACGCACACACTCGAAGGAGGCGCACACAGATAGGACCAGCTGTTGTGTTGAACAACGACATAAAGAGGTTAGCATTAGCGGTACATTTAATTGCTTGGTAAGCAATCAATACGGTTAACTTGCGCTTATTTGTTTTGCTATTGTTTTCGCTGTTGTCTCAACGAATTTCTTTTTTTCTTCTCATTTTTGTATTTTGAGCTTTTTAATTGAATTTAAATGAATTATTCAATGGCAATCATTGAGCATTGGTGCCAAGTCCAATCTGAGTGCGGACGCCGTCACTTTCCTGTTGATGTATTTGTGTGCCTTGTTGTCGTTGTTATTGCTTCTATATTGGTATAAGTGAGCTTATGTTTATTGTTCTTGTTGTCATCAGTACTGTTTGCCAGCGATGCGGTAGCAGTTTATTGACCGTCTATGTGAAAAAAAATATTAAGTGCGCACTGTGAGTCTGTGCTGGTGAATGTGATTATGTGTGTGTGTGTGTGTTTGATAAGGAATAATAAGTATGTCACACGGACACACACGGTGGTAACAAACACATGGCGGCTTTTGTGTCAAAATGGAGCACAAAAACTTTTTGCTGATTGTGATTGCATACTGAGCTGTATGTGTGAGTGTGAGTGTGCTTGCGCGAGTATGCGTGTGAAAGGGAAAACTCACGTATGCATTCGCACACACACACACACACATACATTGGTGTCAGTGTCATTTGATGAAACACGTTCATACTTGCCCTTTTTATCCGTCTCGCTCTCTCTCTCCTTCTGACCTAGTGCCACCTCCTTCCAGACACTAAGAACTTTCAACGGTTTTGTGTTTTAATAGCACATCCAAATTTTTAAACCATTAAGTGACCTACGGCTGCAGGCGTGTGGCTCTTGTCATACTGAACTGCTTGCCTACATTCAGGCGCACACATACATGTGTATACACCCATGCACCGTTGTTTTGTGGATTGCATACCCCACATTGGTCGTATTTGACTCTTTGCAAGCAAGTAAACACGGCAATTTTTTAGAACGGCAACTGTTTCCCACGCATTTGAACTCAAATGCACACATATATATACACACACACACACATATATATATACACACACACATACATACGCATACAGTGATCTGTCATAATTTCAAGAGCTTCGTTTTTCGTGCTGCTTCTGATAAAGAAATAATTGAAGTTTCAACAATTTTTAATTATCTATACAAAAAATATAAAAATAAAAAATCCAATAATGCATAATATCAATAGAGCATAATTAAGAATTTGATAATTAAAAGCATAATATAGTTAAAAGCATTAGCAAAAAATATTGTTAAAATGTAAATATTCAAAATTACTAACCTAAATACAAAAAATATGTTTTTAAAGTACAAGTACGATTCTTCGTATGTCTATAAGTATAATTTTCGAGCGATCACTGTATACTCTGTACTGTACTCAGCAAAATTGTTCAAATTAACGTTAAAATTCTTGTGTAATAATATTCATAGCTATCTACTTTATACCTCCTCCATCCACTTTCGCTTTAGCAAATTGCTTTCAGTTTTTAGTGGGTCCTCTGCACCAATTACTCATATAATATGGCGCTGATTGGGGTGGTGCCGGGGCAACACACCTGGCTCGTCCGCTGATTGATTATCAAATCGGATCCGAATTTTGCAAATGACAGTTCAACAATAGACCTGCCACAGTGCCACATAGGCAGCTGCAGTAATGTTCCGCTTTTTGTTCATATATATATTTTTCTCTTAAACTTTTTTGCCTTTGTTGCGAGTAGGTTTGGCTCCGGTGCAACTGTAGAAATCGCATGTCTTCCCATCATCAAAATTTCATATTAATCATTCAATTGCATTAGTTGGACGACGACGACAATTATATATGTATATGCTATGAATTTGTCCATAAAATGACAGCTTATCAATATATATTTGTGTACACTCTCAAATATGTGTCATTAGCTCAATAACAGCGATAAAAAAGTGTTTTGTATGACGTTCTCGATGATAATACATTTGTACAAATAAATACAAACTAGAACTAAAAAGGGAACAAATGAAAACATTTGGTGTTAGAAGTCATTTTGCTACGCGCCAATAATATTGCAAAATTATTTCTTATTTGGTTGCTAAATTAATTTCACTTTTTTTTTTGTTTGAATCTATTGATTTTTGTATACCAGTTTAATGGTAACAGTTAAAGTGTCGTTAATGTTTTTGTGGGCTGCAGAAAAAGAAAGAGAAAAAAAGAATGCTGTTAAAACGAATAACGAATCTTGACCAATAGGTTAATGAAGTCCCAAGGCAACTTGTATAGCTCTTTATTGAAGTACTATGTTTATGTGTATATAATGTATATGTAAATATATATAACGAATCATTTGCTTTTTTATATTGTAATTAGCGAACTTTCGTTCGATGCTTATCAGCTTCATAGCTCAATTAAGACGAGGCCAATTGACTAAACGCGCGAGATCTCTGAATGTTCGTCGACAAACTGTACAGATCTGAATATACGTATATATGTACAGCTGTATGTATGTATATATGTGTGGCATAATGCTTTCATATAGCGCAACTGAAGTACGGGACGACCTAACAATAATATTTGCTTTTTATAGCAGTTATTTGTTGACAATATTTGTTTTGCATTTGAATAACATTATTTGGCTTATTATTGCTGACGCGTCGAGCAGCAACATGCAAATGGGCCAAACGAGTTGGAGCGAGGGGGTATGAATGGAAAGTGGAGTGGGAGGGCGGAAGGCCAGAGGTTGAGGTAGTGTTTGCTTGAGGTATGGAGGATGTACCAGTTACAATAGTTAACGACATGAAAACGACTAATTTGACTATTGGCAAAGGCAGAGCTGAGGACTCCCTAAACAACTGTTCATTTCTATACCCTGTACACATCGACATGCATACAACGGGTATGTTTAGTTGTATACAATTACGTGTAGACCTACATTAACCTGGTAATAACTGAATTTTTGGTACTACAATTTTAGATACTTCAATTGTACAGAAGTAAGCCAGTTAAATTGTATGCATATCAGGTAAGGCTATAGAGTATCTGCTAGTCAGGCACTCCCAACTAGGGTGGGTCTGGCAGGAATTCGACTCCTCCAACAAATCGCTGTGTGACGTGATAACAAATAACCGCAAATTGTTGCCAGACAGAAATTCAGATTTTTGTGTTGTGCTGTATCCAATCAATGTACAAATGTTTATACATAATTTCGAGACCCTCTCTCTCTCTGTCTCTGTCTGTCTATGAGGACCCAGAGGCTTTGTATGATTAGGTTCTCTGGGATATAACACATCAATGTCAAGTCTGCAGTTTGCTTTGTTGCCTGAGCCCAAACGGTTTAGTTGTGCAGTTGTCGCTAAGCTTAAAGTTTAAATATTTTTCATATATACAAGTAGTATATATATATGCTTGTATATATCCATGTCCGATCTAAGTGTTGTGGGACAACCGATGCGTGTCGGCGATAAGTTTGTGCCGCGTCTCAGCGTGCGACGCACCTACAACATGAAGTGCTTTCGCCCGGAGCGCTACCAGCACGAGGTCGCCAATCATTATCGAGACTTTAAGCTGCAGCAATCCTCACTGCATCTGAACCGTCGCTACCCTCAAGGACATTCGCGTCACCATCGTCACCGTCGCCACCCGCGTAGTCGCCATCGTCCCTTAGCTCCAGTGAACCCATCAGCCTCCAGTGTTCAACATCGTTGTGAGCTACCCACACATGTCCACTACTTTCCCAGGTATACTCAATAATTCCAAAGTTATAATCGCTGCTTTCAATCGCCTGGTCCTAATTCATAATGGATTCGAAGATGCCATAATGCAGTTGAGTGGCAATTTTTAGATTTCGCCCATGAGTTTTATCCATATATAAAATTGCTTGAAATCCCTTTCACTAAACTTAAAATATAAATATAATATTATATACATTTTGAAGAATTGAAACATTCTATTTATTGAGCGATCACTGTTCAAACAATCGTAAAATTAATTGAAATGGGTGTGTGTATTGGTTATGAGGTTGTGAGTGTGAAAGTGGGTGTCGTCAATATGTATATAGGTTACAGAGGGCCCTACCCCAGAACTTGTGCTATCATTGGCCAGCGGCAATATGGCTGACATGAAATTTCCGTCACATCTCCAGCTCGGGTTTCGTGGCCACCACCATCCCCTCCGCCTCGGCCCCTGTCACAACTGACGTCAGTGACAGCGATTTGATAAGCTTTGGGCTGTGCTGTGTTGTGGGCTTATCCACATTCTAATGATTGCATAGAAGCATACATTCATACATATATGGATATATGTTATGCAAAAAGTGGGGGCAAAGTGCAAAAGGGAATATCCCCTAAGAGAGCGTCAAGTCAAATGCATTTGGCTTCATGAAATACACTTAGAAGGGGAGAGAGGGGAAGAGCGTAATTTTCCAAATGAACATTCCTGTCACAAATACACAAAGAGAAAATATAATTTGCCTTTAAGCGTTTATTTTAAGAATTTAACGATTTGCGTTGAAGAATTTCTAGAATTGGTCAATTAATAAGTATCTAGATGTCTGCTTTTTATTGCTATTGTCCACACTTAAAGTAAGCTTTCGCGATATTCATTACTGTAGTGTATTTTGCGATATTCACTCTTGAAGCACTAGAATATCGAAAGAAAAAATCAATTATTAGTGTCTATTTATAGTGATCATTGCGTTCTCTATGTTTTCTTGTTATCGATTCTGGGAATTCGGAAAAAATGAATATCCTTAGCAAAAGCTAGCTAACAGAGAAGTACAGTCCAATTCATTCATATTATTTTATTTAACTGTTATATTAACTATTGATTATATGAAATAAACCAGCGGGGTATTGGCCTGAGGTAACCTTTGACCGAAGGTAATACCGCTGGGAGACCATTCCGAGTGCCACATCATCAAAAACAAAATGGAGACACTTCCGCCTCGTACCTAACCTCACTTGTTGACATTGTCCATAAGCAGTAACGATAAGTAAATAACTGTACTCTTTATTTGTTTCATTGTGTGTGTGTGTTTTTTTGTGAATTGTTTGATTATTATATATTGGCGAGCCACAAGCCAAACCCCACCTATTTGGTTATATTCTCATTCTCGTTCTTTTCTCTTTCTGCATTTTGTGTTTCATTTGTGTGTTTGTTTTGTCGTAGAATATACCTGTGTGTGTATGTTGTATGTTGTTTGTACGTGAATGGATTTGAGGTGCTTGTTTGTGTTTGTTGGTGGCATTGTTATAATTAATGTTTGCCTTCTTTCCGGCCTCGCTTTTTATGGTTGGGGCTAATTACAGATTCGGCGATACAATAACAGCAATAACATACAACGATACACTGCGTCGCATCCAGAGCGCCAAAAGCTGCGACCAACTGAAGGCGCTCGTTCAGCGTCAGTTAAACTGACACAAGGGCGCCGTCAACCATTTAGCAATTAGTCAAGGGGCGGCAATAGCAACTACTACTCGAACGAGCCCGAGGGCACGTTACAATGACGGTGACGCCCATAACAACAACAACAACATCAATACAAACACAAGCAAATCGTCAGAACGCCGCAGTGGTAGCAGCAGGAATTATGGTCACCGTGTGCTAAATATTAATACGACAAAAGTGGAAAACCTAGCAAAGCGTCGCATCGATCTATACGCGTACTTGCAATTGGCCAGCGGCTACTACGAACGGGGGTTGCATGCCAATTTAAAGTACCTGCAATCGATAGGCCAGCGTAATGCAATAAAGCAACAGCAACATCATCAACAGCAAAAGCAGCAACAACAGAAACAGAAGCAGCGCCGTTATTCATTGGAAACCTGGCCGCAGCAGCAAGCAGTTGATGATCCGTGCAGCAGCAGCAGCGTCAGTTGAGCACATTTTTAAACGATTTGCAACGTTGCCAGACGGGGCACGAAAACATCAACGGTAACGCCAGAACAGATGCTATACGCGTACACATAACGCCGGCAAGAGACAGCATGTGCGATTATGCAAACAGGCAGTGTAGCGACAACAATATCAATAACAAAATTAATCATATTAATAGTAGCAGCAGCAGCAGCAGTAACAGTGTCTTTACAGAAGTACCCGATCAACAGCAGCAGCAGCAGCGCAAGCTTTATGAAATTATCGATAACTTGAGTCAATTGCGCCTGTGCGATAGCAGACTGCCGCTCATCACGCTCACCGATTATACACAACAGGTGGCGGTGTATGGCGCCAATTTTGATATTGCTGGCAATTGTCAAATGCAAATACCCAACGAAGCCAGACCACCAACATAATATAACTGAAATACTCGTACAACAATAAGTAGCAACAACAGCCAGTGCAATCAATTGCCAAACGAGAACAAACAAACAAAATAGCACAGCACAGCCCAGCACTGAACCAAGCGAAAGTGCTGCACGTCATCGGAAATCGTTTATATATGCAAACGGCAGACAAACAACGACCAAAGCAGAAGCAGCAACAACAATATAACAACAAAAGCCTGCTACAGCTAATAACAGGCTAGAACACAAAGATAAAACGGATTTTGAGCCAAACTATTGCGTATTTGGCGTCGCGTTCGAACAATGGTTGCGGCTGCTGCCGACGTACAAGTTACAGCAACAACAGCAGCGACGTTAGCAGCGACAGCGGCAACGACAACTTTAACGAGCGGCAGCATTCAATTTGCCGCATTAACGGCCGCCAGTGCTAGCGATTCACAAGCATCGACATCTAATCTAAATAAAAATAATAACAACAGCACCACCAACACCAACACCACCAGCAGTAGCTTCATCAGCAGCAGCATCAGCAGCAGCATCAGCAGCAATCATATTGATAAGCAAGACTGCATCAGCAGTACGAGCAGCAGCAGCAGCAACAGTAAAAACAACAACAACATGTCAGATGTAACCATTGATACAGCAGGTGCCGACGATGCAACAACAGCAACAACAGCAGCCAAAACAACAACAACAGTAGCAACAGCAACAGTTGCAGCAACAACAACAACAGCAGCGACAGCAACAACAGCAGGTGTAGTAGTTGCAGCGGTGCCAACAAAAAGTGCCGTTAGTCAGCGGAATGTGGACATTCAAATTGAAAAGACCAGCAACATGGAGGCTGCGACCAAGCAGTTGACCAAAAAGGTGCTCAAGCTCGATTTAGGCGCCAAGAATTTGGACGAATATTCGCTGAAGTCACCAAAGTCACCCATAGCAGGTGAGTGTCAAAACGAAAATAGATTAATAATCTCAAATCAAAATACATTCAGATTCAAGGCTTTTTACTTTACTGCGAAATGCTATGCATTTTTAATCACATTTATGTAATATCTATGAAAATTGTTTTCTCGAAACTTCATTTGTGCTATAGTTGATTCTGTTCTTATTAATGTTGCGTGCCTTAAGGTCTCAAGTGTCATTTCGTTTCAATTGATTTTACCATGAAATTTGACACAGACGCACATAAACACACACACACACACACATGCATACACACAGAGGCATAAACACAATTGATATTTTGTTTCTATCTGGCCACAAAAGCCGCATACGGAACCCAATCTAAGAGACGTTCGTAAACATAAGTTTCGATTGGGTTTATGGAGCTAACGCTGATTGCACCACAAGATCCCGGAACACATAGACTGTGCAATACCAATTAAAAATTCATAAATATTCATTCATGTATAGTATGTGCGATCTTCTCAAGTGAAGTGTTTGCCCGAATATATTCTGAAATTTATTTGGATTCCCAACTAACTTGTTTTTACTTGTCACCCTGCAGGAAATCAATAAAAATCACAAATCGATATTAAATTTAAGCTCCCTTTTTTGATAGATTGTTAAACACAAACAAGTTGAATGTGGCTTCTACTCTTTTCACTTTTTTAATACATCATCAAGTCGATCAAAACATATAGTTTTCTGTGTAGGTAATTCCTTGACTGTTAGAAGCATATCTTAAAAAATATCTGTCGATCTGTCTACAGGGTATCTGACAGTCGGGCCCCTTCATGATCGATAGCAATTACGTTCGATTTGCCTTATCGTCGCATGTGTGTCTTGTTTATTTTGATTTGTTTCATTTGTTTTTATATATATATTTTTTTTTATTGTACATTTATTAATTGTGTATTTAAATTCACAGCACGTCTGCCGCATCAAACATCATTGACGTCATCGGTGGACGTTGAGGATCGCAAGACTTTACGAGAGGCCTTATATCAGGGTATATTTCATCGTCATCGCCGCACCATTTTCGCCGTGGGTAGTTTTCTCCGCATGCTCCGCAGTCGCAATTCCCAATATAACACCATACGCAGCTCTTCGGAGGGCGAGGATATCGATGAGGTTAGATAAGAATAGAATACATCTATGTTGTAGATGCTATCTATCATATGCTAGACGTGCTAGACAACACATAATAATACATCACGAATATTCTCTATGACAAAAAAAAACCACAACAACGAAAATTTTGATGTATTTTGCAGTTGTATTTTTTTTTTTTTTTAATGGCGCATAGAGTTATAATATTGTTGTTTGTTGTGGTTCTCCCATATATATACAATTTTTTTTTGTTGTTATTCTGTTTGGTATGATTTGCGGGTGGATTTGTGGGCAGACTGATCCGATATTGAAACAGGCAGTATGTTGTTTTTGTTAGGCATACCCTTAGTATCTGTAGTATAGCACATTGTATAGATCTTTAAAATCATTGCATGTCCCTGAAAATGTATATGTATTGTTATATATTATCTGTGGCTCTCTTTAAAGTTTAAGCACACACACACACACACACATACATACAAACTCATTTATTGTCATGTTAAGCTGACGTATAAACGTAGCAATATATACTGCGATATTAAGAAAGAAATTAAATGAAAGTCGAACTTCTTCGACTAGAATTAATGAATCGGAGTCTGCATGGAAACGGTCCAAAATGTAAATTTCGATGTACGATTCTCGTTGATTTAGTTCGAGTTTGAGAAGTTCGACTGCATTTGAATTCCAAATAACGAAAGCAGCCCAAAAGCCCCAACAAAGCAACCATAAGACTAGCCACAATGTTGTGTTTAGCATTTAGTAGAGAGGAATATCGGAAGAAATACCAAGAGAAATTGAGAATTCGCCAGAGCCATATTAAGTTGCACTAGAGCTTAAGCCGACTGTTAATTTGGACACATTTATTTGTATTTCACCCAACAATGCATTCCAACAAAAGAGCTTAGATCTGTTTATACATACTACACACATTCCCGCCCTCTTCCTATCTCTATTTCACTCTCTCTCTCCCTCTCTATCTCTTTCTCACTCTCTCTCTCTCTCTCTCTCTCTCTCTCTCTCTCTTATTCTCACTCTCAATCTTCTTCTTCTACTACTCCCTCTCCACACTGTGCTAGCAAATCTGAAAGACGCCTTATCTATATAAACAAAAAAAAAAAAACAAAAGAGAAATTATAATAAAAATAAAAATAGTGTTAAAAGCCTTTTTCTTATATAAGCTAATTGTGAGCCCAAGCTTAATGAAGCATGAATATCTTTGTACTATATAGTATTCGTATAGTACTCTAAAACTGTTTAACTGTAAATCTGTGTAAACTGAAATCTATATAAATTCGCTGAACATTGATGTTGTTCTTTCGAAACCTTTGCAGGAAGTTTCGCCAGAAAGCGAGAAAGAAAAAAAACCAAAAACCCATATCTATAAGTTAGTTTGACATCATGTCCGTCTGCTTATTTCGATATATATATATATATATATATAAACGTATATCAGTCTTATGCCCACCAATCAATCGCTTGTTTAACAATTTCAATTAGATATATATCTTGAAATTTAAAAATCTCTTATTAACTTTTCGATCTTATGATAATAGTTATCCGACTATACTCATCCAATTTATTTAACATATTTTGATAATAACACTTAACGCTTACTATGTACAAATTCAATCAACCGATATAATAGGAACTCAGTTTTCAGTTAAGCCATACTAAATATAGATAATTCCTTGCAGACCCAGTCAATAAATATATCGACAGCAGTCGTATCGGATTTCTATTTCATATAGCTGCCATAGCAAGTCAACGGAGAACATGTTTAGATTTTACGAATATCTTGACCAAACCTTATGCCTTATACAATATGACCAAATTTTATTATATAGTTACTCTAGGATCGATCGAAGTGTTCATTTTTTATTTATTTTTTTATTATTGATTGATTGATTTCTTGAATAAAGTCATCAAGCGAGGCTTATGCCTTTTACAATTTATTCAAAACTGATCCAAACATGATTCGGACAACTATAATTGATTTTTTTAGTCCTCTGCAAGTGTATTGAAACTTCGGCATGCCGTTGTGAGCTTTTCATTTCTATTGTTCTCCCAGTTTTATTTTTTTCTTTTGGTATGCTTAAAGTCGGTTTTCATTGCAAAGGGAACAAAAATCTTGTAAAATGTAACGTTTTTTTTAATTGCATATACATACAATAAGCGCGAATATATAAATATAATACATATGTATAAATAAAGCCTAGTTGTAATTAAAACATACACAGAAACTAATGTATACCTCTTGATTTTCAGTAAACACGCTATACACACATATATATATATATATATATATATATATACATATGTGTTCTAGAGCATTTTTGTTTAGTGCTAGAGAACTAATATTTAAAAATTTTGTACAGCGATATACCCGAAATGTATGTATGTATACCCTATGTGTATTGGCTAAAAAAATACCAAAAAAAAACAACAAAAAAAGGAAAGAAAAACGAACACGTTCATGACACAAAAACCAAAAATGTTGAAAATTGTTTGGTAGTTAAATTTAATATGCTACATATAATATATGTATTTAATTATTACTAAATGCATACATATTGATTACTGATACGTTTTTTATTTTTTTTATATTTAAATAAAAATCAATAGAAATTCAATTTAATGCACATTTTTGCGAACGCTTTTTCAACTTTTTGCAGTTTCTCAAGGCGCGTAAACTTTTCAAATTCCCGCATCTCTTCGATCGCTAAGGGGAAACCACACCAACTAAATATAGAATGAATTGCGAGCTGAAATCAAATTTGTATTTGAAGTCATATAATATATATAATCATATTATATATATATATAATTACCTATATATATTTGTTATAATTGAAACGTAATAAATCAATTAATCAGCCAAATAACCCTTGCGGCCTCCACCAATTCGCATTTGGCAGCGTGAAAATTGGTAATGTCATTGGGGCTCCAAGGAAGCCAGCATTGCTCATTTGGCTCAGAGCAACAACGAACTGTGGAATTGTAAAATCGTTCATTTAATTACCTCAGTCGTATTATCATATGTTAATGTTATTATGAAGAGGCTTCATGCACTGCGACCTGCCTCCTTCTGAGCCTATAGCTCTGCCATCAATTGCAATTTCTGCGCGAATTCGAGAATCTTTTTCGGGTTGAAGGGTTCTGTGGCCTTCGAGTTTAAACGTGTTTCCTGGCTAATACGACATAATATGCTATGATGTGCTTTGAAGATTCTATCTCATTATCACAAAATTGGCAGAGTTCGCTACTGGCTATATCTAGTTGTGCTAAGTGTCCTGTCAAGAGATCGGTAAGTATTCTAAATAACGAAAGAAGAAGATAATATTGTGTATATTTTGTATTAGCTGCAATATTTTAATGTGCCGCAAAATAAATTTCAGCTTTAGAATATTTAACGAGTTGATAAACTGTGACTGACAATTTGATTAATTCAACTTTAGAAGTGTTTGTTAAATATGCCAGGAAGAAGACAAAAACTAACCAAGCTGACTCAAACGGGTCAATATATGGAAGTACGGTAAGTCAGGAACCTCGCTAGGAACATGGAGCAAAAACTAACTCTAAGTGAACCACTCACCTGCTGCGGATTAGAGGCAACCACATAGCTGCCGTCCTCGACGGCCTTCTGGATGGTGGCGCGTATGTTGGCCGCCTCTTGAAGATTTCGTGACGTCACACTGACTTTGGCAGCCTGGAACGGTGGCACTAAATCGGGTCGCGTTAGCCAGGTGGGCTGCACCACCTGACGACTTGGCCTAGAAGTGGACGAAGGTGCTGCAGCAACCCAGGAGAAACAGCACATGCAAATGCAGATGCAGACAGAGGAACGCTTAGACATCTTGTTGTGTGACGCTGCACTCAAAGAGTGTTTTGTGAAAATGCGTGCAATGCTGAAGACAAACAAATTCATGCGAATTTTGATGGGGAAATATAATAATAATTCTTGCCATTTATTTTAATCTTGGCAGTTAATCGCACGCTGAAACGTGCCCCAAGTGCGACAAGACACACATTGGGGTTTTGGAATACGATGGTTAGGGGTAACACAATAATTTTGACATGTGTATCATTTTTACTTTACAATTTAAGATAAACTAGTTGTGTGTGTGTGTGTGTGTGTATGTGCACGACAGCAGAGAGAGGCAGGTTGGGGAGCGAGTGTGTGTGTGTGTGTGTGTATTGCTACGCGCATCAGTTTTGTGTATTATTAATCGACTGTTCGTCGTGGGGATCAATTGGTTCCTCTTTGATATGCACATCATCATCCTCCTGATCCTCCTTGCTATTCTCGTGCAGCAGAACATATTCCCGAGAACTGAAGCCAAACTTGATGACATCCTTCTCCATTAGCTCAAAGTATTTGCGTCCATCGATCTTTTTGTTATTGAGAAACGTGCCATTTGCCGATTCCAAGTCGATAAGATATAGACGCACACGCTTTCCATGACTGCCATCATCCCGCTCGAATGGCACGAGCCGATATTGGAGCGCCGCATGCTGTTTGGAGCAGCTGGGATGATCAACGGCCAGATCGACCACTTTGCGATCGCGTCCAACCAGAAAACAACTCTGCCTATGAATGTGAAGCGTTGGCAGCGCCGTCTCCCCCTTGAAAGGATACAGACGCCAGCGACGCTTCGGTTTGCGCGCCTCTGGTGGCTCCGAATATTTGACGACAACGCCATTCACTTTATTCGTATCTTCGGTGAGGGCGCCACTCAACCCAAAATTCGGTTTCTCCTTTTCCACGGGTTCAGCATCATCGTTGGACGGCTGCGATTTATCTTTGTCTTGTGGTTTACCCCACTCAAATTGCTCGTCATCGTCCCGATTTCGATTGTCGTTGCGACGTTGATGCTGCTGACGGCGTGCTCCCCCTCCTCCTCCGCCTCCTCCACCACCGCCACCAACTCCTCTATAGGAACGCTCACCACGTGGGCTGCGACTGCGACTACGACTGCGCCTGTAAAAGTAAAATAAATATTAATTACCTATATACATATATATTAAATATATTCCACCATTGTGGGTAGAGTGTTACTCACCGGCGTCCCTCCGGCGAACGACGTTGGCGATCTCTTTCTCGACGCTCGTTGCTACGCGGACGCTGGTGTTCTGAACGTCGATCCCTTTCGCGATTTGGACGATATCGTTGTTGCTGCCGCTCCCTATCCCTGTCTCTCTCAAGGTGGCGTTCCCGTTCCCGCCCGCGCGTTTTATTTGTATATTTACCACCGGCTGTGTGTCGCTGGGCGGCAGCGCTGCGTTCGGGGCTGTCCCATTTGGAGCGCTGCTCCTGCACTTTGCTGTCCAGTGTTGGAGGCTCACGTTTGATTTGTTTTTGTTCTAATTTGATTGCTTTCGATTTGGTTTTGACGCGTTTGACGTTCTCCGAGGATTTTGAAGCATCGCCGCTGCTGCTACTGCGGCTATTACTACTGCTACTTTTGCTGCTGCTGCTGCTGCTGGAAGAGGTGCTGGATGTGGAAGAACTGTCGCGAGTTGCTTTGCGTTTACGCGTCGTCTTGCTTTTCATGCGATTTGCCGCCTTTGCATTTGCATCGTTGTCGCTGCTGTGTTCCGCCGATCCATTGTCGCTCCGCGCGGCACGATCCCAGCTGCGCGCTTGGGCAGTTTTCATGATATTTCCCTTAGAATAATCAACGAAAATGTTGTTTGATAAATCGAAAAAGGAAAAAAAACCAATAGATTTGAAAGAATGCTATTGGTGATTCTGGCTTATGTGCGGTTTCGACTTGAACAGCTGTTGGCTTTAGAACTGTTGCATTTGAGTACTTATCGATATGCGGTTATCAACCAGCGTCAAGCTGGGGGACATTTTTGAGTAAAACAACACTGCTTCGTGCATACGATTACAACAGGTGGGTAGGGCTAGCTTTAAGGTGATCACATTTACCACAAGGTGGCGCTGAAAAAGATATAGAACTTGTGCAAAATGGGAAAGCTAAAAGGTGAGGCGCAGGCAAAAGATATTGAATCAAAATTAATTACCGATAACTAAAGGAAGTTTTCAAATGTTAAGCTTAATATGTTTGGATGTTAATGTTAGGTCTTAAGAACACAATTGAGGATTATAAATATTTTTCTTTGTAGTTGTGTAAAAAACATTGATTAGTTTGATGAAATTATATCATTATTTTTGTTATTGCTTGCTTGTTTTCTTCTTTTTAATTTTGAGGCTATGCCATTGCTCATTACTGACTATATTTAATAAATAAGTAAATATGCTTATTTAAATTCATTAATAACAATTTTGATTCTGATATTTGCCCAAGCATTGTATACCCATACATTCAAATAATGCAAGTGAAAATATTTATCGATGTTTTAGTACTGAAATACTATCGTTTAAAAATGCATCTGTCGCTTACGCGATTAATCGACATGCATAGCTTATCGTGTCAAGCTCCTCACAAAGCCCGTGCCTGTGCTGCCGCTGCAGCTGCATTTGACACATTTAATTTTGAACAGAGCTTGCGAATTTAATTTTTAAGTTTTTTTTGTGATAGTGTGTAGTGTGTCTGTATCGACGACATGTTGATGTTATTGAAATAAGCACCAATAAAAAAGCTCGGCAAACGCAGTAGCAAAAGACAAAAAAAATCCAAAAATTTCAAACAAAATTGCAAGCTGCAATTAAACGGGATTTTTGGCATTCACAATGACACCATTTGATGATTTCGTATATTTAATTAATCACGTGCTGCTTGGCGAAGAGCCGGTAAGTCGTAACAACAACAACAGCAATAATATTACGCACACAAAGACAGTCGGCAACAGTAAAAATAACAACAACAACAACTACCACACACAGACATTGATTTAATTCTCTTCTCTCACATTCAGACTATTGAGGATTTCATATTGCTTGTGGGCACACTGGTGGCCTTCATAGCGTTCATACTCTGGTGCTGTTTTCCCATACAGCCAAAGGTATGTACAAATACACGCACACGCAAACACTGACCCGCACACACACACACACACACACACCAACACCCACACCCACACACACAGCTCAGACACACACAGTCACACACTCATAGAAACATGTATGTATGCATTTTGTATGCATTCGCAGAACAGATATTAATTTCAAATTCGATTTTGCGCAGGAGCCGGGACAGCATCGTCAATTTACATGTAGGATCATTACGAGTCATATTAAGGCATTCGATAAGGCCACCAATACGGACAATGCCGGTGCATCATCATCGACGACGGCTTCGTCGACGGCCACAGCCAGCAACATTGGCAAGAATATTGGAAAGAACATTGGCAACTTGGGTAACATTAGAAACTTGGGCAACTTGACGGGCCACATCAGCAACAACAACAATAATAATAATAACCACAACAATAACTTGGGCAACATTGGCAGCGCCTTCATCTTTAGAGGCGTCTCCAATTTGAGCGGCAATTCGCAATACAACAGCGGCGGCACCTACAGCAAAAGCGGCACTGTTGCCATGCACAATTATTACGTTAAGAGCGGCCATCATTGCTGCACCTAAACTCTTAGCCAGGCCCAAGGCATTCACTCACTCACTCTCACTGGCTTCACAGCTTTGACGACCAAGTCAACAACCAAACCTTTCCAAACATCGCAAGCTTTGTAGTTGTTCAACATACAAAACATAAATTTTAAGATGTTTGATGTCTCGTTCATGTTCTCTAAATGTCTCATAATAAGTGTGCCAATTGGTTGTTCAATAGCTAAAAGCTTATCGAACATTTCACCCTCTAAACTCCTTCTCCTTCTCCCTCCTCAACCTACTACCACTTGTAATTTGCAAGAAAATTTTGAATTGTAATTGCTCAGACTGATTTGTATCATGTAGAAATGGGCATTTTTAATGCACTTTTCCATGATAGATAAGACGAAAAGACAAAGACGTAAAAAAATGCGGATAGAGTATGGCGCAAGTTTTTAAAACTTCTCATTATTTGTAGTACGTATTAAATGTATTGCTTTCAAATACCAAAATTATAATATTTAAACAAAATACGGCAAAACAATGAAAACCAAGCAACTAATTATAAGTATTTATTACGATAATTGCATATTTATACGCATGTTAATATGACTACAACCGCTTACAATCCCTCAAGACATTTGCCCGCATATAGAGCAAAAAAAAAACTAATAACATAAGCAAACTCAAAAAACAATTAAAAAGCCGTTCGCTTTATTAAGTATATCTCACATATTTATGACGTGTAAAAAAAATGAATAATGAAAGCAGGCATTAAAGCGAACGGCTTCTACAGGGAGTTTGTGTCTGTGTTGTATCTATAAGATATTGTTCTCGCCACATACACATGATCCACATCAATTAGCCAAGTTCTTAGTGATATGTTTTTCCCACTCAAATTGTTTTTGTATTTCATTTCTTTAAGTGTATACACTACTTAAGATACGTATATATGTACTATGTTTGATCTCATTTGTCAACTTATTTATGTGATGAAAACTTAAAGAAGTTCTTCAGTACGAAGGGTTATTAAACAAGAAAAATCCCTTTTAAAAAAAAACATTCCACAAATAACAGTGTTTCGCTTTATCAGGGGTGCGTTAATTATATTGTATGACATAAGTATGTGCGCTGTGTCCACTAATCAGCAATTCACATATGGACATTGGCCACTTGAGAATCGAGAAACGTCACACTTGAGTTTGTATACTCCGTAGCCGTTCAAAATTGGTAACAAGGGTATATTAAAGGCGTGCAAATGAACATATGTAACAGCAAGTAGAAAACATTTTCGATTGTATAGAGTATATATATTATTGATCAGTAGGCTGAGCTCACAGACTTTAAAAACTTTCAATGTTTAATCTTAGTTCTCGTGTCCCACTCGCTGATTTCGATTATTCCAAAATCGGTAATTTCGGTTCTGCGAAAAATCAGCTAAATCAGTAAACGATGTCAGTTATTTAAATTTCCTTTTTTAATTTGTTCATTGATCAAGTGTGGCAAACTATTTATTCGGAATCTGCCTAACTGAAATAAAAAGGGTATGGTAAATGCAAAGAAAGCAGTAACTTAACGGCAAATTTTTGTGTTGCGATAGCAAACAGAGCAAAAGCAAATATATGCAATGAATACAGTCTAAATAGAATAACATGAGCTACTTCTAATAGAATTCTGTGTTGTTGTTCGATGTGTAATGTGAAGTAATTAAATGGCTATTGAGACTGCTTTGAGAAAAGATATAAATTGCTGTTGCCGGTGATTGCTACATTATTTAAAATTTTCGTATAGACAGAAATACACCCTATACCCAAGTGATGTGTTATGAATATGTTTTTTTTTAGATTGTATTTATTTATTTCTTGCTATCAGATCAAAATGGTTAAAAATCACAATTGTCAATATTTGTCGCTATATGTATTTATAAATTAATAACAAAACGGTTTCAATGCACAATGCGATCGGTAACAATATAGTCTACACGTTATTATGGAATATCAATAGTTGTAATGCACGGATACATTCAATCAATATTTATTGTACATTAATAAGGAAGTCTAGCCAAAGGCTATAAATATCGCAGGGCACTTAATTATTTATACAAATAGGTGGTAAATATATATTACATACATATTTGGTTTCTATGTGGTAACTCGATTTAAGTTCTTAGCTTTAAGGTCTTCATCTAGATTGTTGCGCTTTGGTACCAGTTGAAAATTTGTGACGTAAGCAAAGCATTTAGCATAGGTTTGTTGATCTTGCTTCTTTTTTTAACATATAAATAGTGTAAAACAGGATATGGTTTGTAACAATTGATTATTTATACCTAAACAGTAGACAGTCTTACGGAGTACCTAAGCTAGCAAAACATAACAAAAAAAAAACCAAAAACCAGACCTTATAATACTACTTGGTTAAAGAATTTGTTTAAAAAAAGGATAAATCGTTTTTTTGTTTTTTGACAACTCTACTGTACAAATTTAAATATTAATGACCTAGTTGAACCAAATGACATCTCATTAACAAAAAGGTAGAGCTAAATAGAAAGCTTAATGATCGATATACACAATGAATTCAATTTCAAGATGTTGTATATACAAAAAGATAGAACAGAGAACATAACCGAATCAGTACCACACAGCGATCTGGTGCCAGCCAGAAGCTGAACGGTATACAACTTGAACTCGATAATCGATTAACGACTAGCGACTAACGATTAACGATTAACGAATTACAAATTGGAAATGCAACTGCAACGGGAACTCGTGTGTTATTGTGACTCGCATACTATTGGAAAGAACACATTCATCTCGATCAAGATCTGTAGGACAATCAAAACAGCATAAACGGTAAATAGTGCAGCGCCAACACGCTTCGTTAAGCGATTACCGCTGCAGCTGAGTATCACAAACAGGGCAATTGTGCAGAATATCAGGATCAATATGTTATACTCGATGCCCTGGGTGCCAATCTCTTGCTTAGTGCCATAGTTGATGCAGTTCTTCACAAACCACGGCACGCCCAGCGACAACAAAATGGCCAACGAATTGGCGCCAAGCGAATTTGAGACGCCAATACCACTTTCACCTACAAAAAAAAAAAAAAAATTAATTTAACAATTACTTGTTAAAAGGAGATTAGTTGCTCAGCTTGTGCTTACCATTGCGCAGTGAAATAAGACTAGATACCGCCTCGGGCATTGTGGAGCCGGCGGCGAGGAAAGTGAGACCCATCACAATTGTGGGTACTCGAATAGCCACACCGAAAGCCGTTAACATCCAGACAATCAAATACGCATTGACGCCAATGCAAATGATGCACATGATGAAGGACAAGGGATACAAACGACGATGCCTCATCGGATGTGGAATGATGAAGCGCAGCAGCAGCTTGATTGGAAATGTGAAGATCCACCAGCCTTTCATGAAACGCGATGCACTGTGCGGATAGGCAAAGACGCTGTCCGGTAGCTCATTTTCATCTTCGCCATTCCCTGCAAGCATCGAAATAGTGTGAAGATGTCATTAGATAAACGTAGAACCGGTGATTTCTTATGGATCATAAATATGTGTAGTCCTTAAGCTCATTTCTTTACTGATCTTTACTGATTATGTTGTATGTGAAATGCAATTGGAATTAAAACTTACAATTCTTGGAGTGCGTTAAATTGGCCGTGGATGACATGGATGAGGTGTTCTCTGGAAAATTGACGACAAACAGACCATCACCAGAGAGTGGATCCTTTTTCAGCGGCAATTGAGCCTTGGCACTGTTCTCCGGTGGTTCCGTCAGATCTAAACAAAGTATAGCTAATATTATAAAGATTCCACTTTGGAGGGCATAGATTCAACTAACCGTAACGCGTGGAGAAGCAACAGTTCATTCTGTCCTCGATAAAGACGCGTATGGCTGGCATAAACTTGTTGTTGTTGAACGTAATCAGATAGTAGAGGACGAGGAAGCCCATCATGATGCAAGACTCCACAAAGCTAATGCTGCCACCCCAGGCGAGCACCAGCAAAACGATCGTATTAAACGTATAGATGAAACAGTCACGTGCTATGGGCCACCAATCCAGCTGCACTGGCTGTGTAAGCAAGATTAACCCAATCAGTATCCACAACTCTAAACCACTCTAACTGTGTGTGTGTGTTTACCTTATTAATGCAGAGTGCGGCAAGGCCAGCAACGCCGAGTGTGTTGAACATCAGCGATCCAATAATGGTGCCCAGTCCCATGTCCGACTCGAGAATGAGTGTACTTATCGTATTTGTAAAGAACTCGGGCATGGAGGTTGCTGTCGCCATAAATGTGGCTGCCGCCACATCCTTGGACAGATGCAGATCCTCGCAAATGCACTCGACGGTGGGCAGAAAGTAGTCATTGCATATGATGGCCAACAATATGAAGAAATAGATTGCGGCGAATACGTGTAGAACTACCCAACCTTGACGCAGCTCTTCCACTACGAAAAAAGAATACATGTTTCATTATTATAACAGTTATGACTCGGGTAACTATTTAAAAAGGGTACTTAAATACGACTTTGACACATTTTATAGTTACAAGTATTTTATTTTTGACTCAAGTTGTTTTTAGTTGCTTTGAGAG
Organism: Drosophila silvestris; assembly: GCA_035043445.1. Classification (NCBI taxonomy): domain Eukaryota; kingdom Metazoa; phylum Arthropoda; class Insecta; order Diptera; family Drosophilidae; genus Drosophila; species Drosophila silvestris. The sequence goes on from JAWNMZ010000016.1 coordinate 795,553, forward strand.
TGCTATTTTCAAAACGGCTGAAAATAAATTTATATTTTTATGGGATCGAAGATACTTTCTTCTGTCCCCCCACAAAAATTTGCAGAACTTCGTTTTATATGTTTTAAGTATTTTTAATGCAGATACAGGAAAGACAATTATATATGAAAACTATTAATCATATCGCAGTTCCCATATAGATACTAGTAACGGAATTTTGTCTATTAAATGGCCAGAGTGTAGCAAAGAGTAACATTCATAGCTATAAGTATGCGTATCTGTCGCATGTTTCAAGTATTGTAGTTTAATTAAAGGTTTCTTGCGATAAGAAGCACGGTTTGACGAGCCGCAAAGATAGATAGATTTATACATACATTTATTGTACGTGTATGTAAATAGAAGATACCGAGTCAAGAATATGCACTCAAAAAAAAAAAAAACTTAAAGAAACATTTCGTGTATAAATCAAGTAGAGGCGAACGGAATTTTTCAATTTTTTTTTACTATTTTTTGTATTAACGAATTTTCTCAAAATAAATCAAGAACACGTTTATTGTGATAATTGTTGTTTTAAGTACTCAAGGTCTTAAGTTATTCCTAATATAATATTCAACTAAAACTAAATCAGCAATGCGATTTTTGTAATTGGTTCAGGAATTTTTATCATATTTTCAGATTTTCCATTTTTTTTTTTTTAATTTTTAATCAGAATTTTGAACTTTAAACAAATATTTTCTTCTAGCTTCGACTGTACCATAAAAATAGAGAATCTGTTTTGTTGATATATAATATATTAGTGGCAGTGATAGTTTATATGTAGCTGTAGTGCAATCACATTTGTGCCGACTGATTTATTGGCCATTGAGTTTTTAGTCGCTTATCAGCGGCACTTGTATTGACCATGGCCCATTGATAAGCGGTTCTTTGCAGCAGGAATACTATTTATTGGCCAATGGTAATTTGCAAGTTCAAGTTTATAGAATGGAACCCTGATTGGTATTCCTAGCCGAAGGTTCTTTTGTTTTGCGGAGCTCTTTTTATTTTCTTCAATGACGAATTTTGATTTTCTGATTAGCTTTTTGTTCGCTCTTACTTAATCAGCCAACACTTGGCATCTACTTAAGTATTATTTTATTTACCTGAAAATATCTCAGGGAATTCGTCTAACGGTGCATCGGGTACCTCGTCTGGACATGTGGCACGTGGCAGTATATCATAGAGCAGTTGTTCATCCAAATATCTCAGCGATGATACCAAAAAGTTTGTTTCATTATTAACTGCAACGAATTTCAAAAATAAATCAATTTTGACTTAAAATTATAATAAATATGGAATACATTATATTAATATTTATTGATTGCGACTTGCATCGTTCTTGACACAGCCAATTATCATTTCAATCTCTCTCAAACATAATAGATAGCAGTTCAATGGGTTAATGAAAACTGTGATACGATTGAAGATGTAACCGTGAAAGAGTCTGAAAAGTTAACTATTACTGATCAACCTATAAATATTATTAGCAAAAAGTAAATTCCAATTAATCCTTATTATTTAAAGAACTACATTTTCAAAGTATTTTATAAATCGAGATTTGTGTCCATTTATATGGAGGACAATCCGTGTTAGTTTTTGATTCAGAGCGAAATTCGTTTTCCAAATTGTTGCCAACATTAAAACTCGTTTTTATGCTACACCGCTTGGGCTTCTGATAAAGTTCTTAAAAGTTACTCATTCTGTCAGTTTAATTGTTTCTCACGCAGCTAACTAGAAAAAAATTCCACTTTTTGTGGGTAGATAAACAATTATATAGCACAGCAATTAGAAGCCAGTTGCCCGTTTAATGCTTAATTGCATAAGTAAATCATGCCAGACGGGAACATAAACAAACATTCAATTTGAGAACGTTTCGAATAAATGCAATATACCTAACCTTCCCTACTGTCCCTCCCCGCCCTCACCTAGTTGGTGAGCAAGTTAAGTAGTTGCTTGTGTTAATTTGATTTTATGATATTTTCCATGTTACTGTTTTGTTAACGATTTGTTCCACTGTGATTATTATTATTTGTATTATTACTATGATATTTGTTGATGTTATTTGAGCTTAGTCTGAAAATGACAAGGCGATTGAATTGTCATCCTAAAAATAATGTCGACAGTCACTTACAGAAATGTTTGCTGTTGTGATTGTTGTTGTTTGTCTGTCATTTTTACCTTTTTCTTTTATAATGCATAATTAAATGATTATTGCCGACCATAATTTAACTTAACGGGAATAGGCAAATAATACACACAATGAATGTCTGCTGTCATATATTTAAGCCACCAGAGGTACCCATAATTAGTGATTGCCCAACAACGCCAATTTCTTGGCATCTAGTGGGTGACTTGTTGGCTATATTGTCAGACTGACATGTCTTATCAGCACATTTCTTAAGAAAACATTCGTCTCTACCCTCTGTGGCAAAGTGATTCACGAATTTATCACATTTGGTATATTAGGAAATCATTTATACTCCATTATATTTATTTGTATACTTGTGAGAAGTACAGGGAATCTTTACAGTCGTACACTCGTCTACTTTACATATATGTATATATGGTTATTGTTGTTGTTGTTATTGTTGCTTGGTAAGTGTTGCTGTTGTGTTGGCCTTTTTCGCTGCACGTGCGATTTCAGTCGCCAGGTTTTCATCAGATTGCTTTTAGTTTTGTTTTGTTTTGTTTTGTTTGTAAATGCTTTGCTTATTGTGATTATTATTGTTTGACTGTGAAAACCGAATCGCATGTCTCTTGCAGCTGCAACAATAACAATAACATTCAGTGGCAATAATCAAACATAATTGAAAAAAAAGCATGAAATTGAAGCATGCCGTGGGTAAAATATGAAAGATGTGCACAGCTTGTTAGAACAGCTGCTGAGTTGCCCCACATAAAGTTGAAAAGTATTTAAATTCCATAAAAATAAATTTGAGTTATTGTATAAGAAAACTTACACTTGTTTTTTTTCAAATTCAATTTTATACAAACCAAATAAGTGAAATTATAAACTTCAAAGTCGAATTGATGGCTTTTCAAAAACGTTTTGTCCGACTTACACAATTATCGTGTCGGAGTAGGTCAAGTTGAAGAAGTTCTTTGGGAAGTCCCAAAACACCTGCTCAACGGCCCAAACATGTTGTGTTATGGCACTCAAAACAAGGTGTCGCTTTCGACAAACGTATTCAGTATATATTCACTTGCATTCATAATGCAATAGATGTGTGTAATTGTGATTGTGAATGTGAATGTGAATGTGTATCTATGAGTTTGAGTCTTGTGAAGTTTGCGTTTACGCGATGCATAAAACAAGTTTATTGAACCTGCTGAACTGCGGTCGGGTTGTGGTTACGTTTAGTGATTATGGAGGTTGGATTGAGAAATACCCACCGCACCCAGTACTATTAAAAAATGCATTTGTTTATATATAATATAAAACCTCAAATCGGAAAATGGTTTTAGGAACTTTTATTTTGAGGAATGTGACTCAATTATGGGAAATTCCTCCGCCCTTTCAGCCCTTTTAGATTGAGACCTATTGATGCAATTCATTGTGCAATCAAGAAGCGTTTGCCATAATTCGTTGAGACACTAAGTTTGCTGTAAAGCACATTTTGTGTTTGGCTAATAACGATTTGTACTTTTTTTCTTTAAACTATTTAGTTGTTTTATTTTTGCAAATTTGCCGTTTAATTGGCAACTTGTTTCTCTGATCGTGTTGCGACTTAATGCAAATCAATCGGCTTTCCAAGCTGCAAACATAAAACTGAAAACTGCTTGTTAATTGTTGTTAAATAAAATAAATACGATTTCGCAACACTGGCCAACAAAAATCAATTCATATTTTTGCCTGCTAATCTATATATAATAATAAATGATGTAAACCTAATATAAACCTAACCACTTAAGCTGCCTACGATTACAGATACAAAATTAAGCTAGTAGTTAAGTAAAGGCTTGAGTGATATTGCTACTTAAAAATCAGAACCTTTCTATTGTGATATATAAATGAGTATCTGTGATATATAAATAGGTTAGTTTATATTCAGTTTTCAACTTATTTAAATAACTAGTTCTGATGAGAGTTAGGGGATGTATACAACCCTTTTATATATAGGTAGTATTCTTTTACCCATATATCTTTATAGTTACTTGAAAAAAGAAATCCCCTCAAGTTGTGTAGTGTAGCCATCAAAAGAGGGCGCCATTGGCTGTTTTGGCTTGTTTGTCTGTTTGTTCGACAAATACCAGAGATGATAAATGTGCGCCGGCAACAACAATAACAATAACAAAGCAAAACACTAGATAAATAAATGAAAACAGAAACATGTGCGAACGTTTATCAAAATCACGGCGAAGATCACATACCCTTGCAGACCGGACTCAAACTGCGAACATCTAATTTTTATTCTAAATTGATATTTTTGTCAAGGGTTAAATCATATTTCGACCGATTGTTCCTATTGCAACTATTTGATATATATGATTTGCATATATACTGTCCACAACTGATGGGGGACTAGTTGGTATACAGAACAACAGGTTTGTTGCTGATCAAGAATATATATACTCTATGTCGAATTTAATGCGTTACACACGTCACGACAAAACTGTAAAACCTTTTGCTAGGGTACAGCAATAAATAAATGTAAATAGATAATACTCGGTAATAAGGCTCGAACAGCAGTTAGCCGGGGCATCAGCTTGGGGAATGCTGCTCCGAGAACAAACAAGAAAAAAAACAAAAAAATAATAAATAAAGAATTAACGATAAAAACATCTACATATATCCGTGGAGCATGAAAACGTCATGGTTGTGAGGGGCGGGACGGGGCGGGGCGGGGCGTTGCGGGAAACCCCATGACTGTGCAAATTGTTGAACTTTGGTTAATACATAATTTGCATGTGTGTATGTGAATTGAAATATTGAATTGCACATAGATTCCTATTAAGCCCCCCTTATGCTAGATTGTTCAGTTTATAGCTGCAATTTTGCTGTATTCAATAATTAATATTCCTAACTGTACCTATTCATGCTTCCAGATAAATTGGAATTTCAGTTGGAATAACCAAAATGCTTTCTATAAATCCTATAAAACCACCGATTATTTATAGAGTTTGGTTTCCAATGGGATGGGGAGGGTCACTGTTCGGGATCACTTCCATAGAATAAACAATGGGGAATCACCATCATCATTGTTGTTGTTTTTATATCAATAGACACCTACACACACACACACATACACACAAAAGACAATTATTTATGCTGAGTACCTGTAAGTAATCGTAATGACGTTTATTATAATTGTTCGCAGGCATCTCCTCCGAATTTGTTTGCGCAACCGAATATGAATGGGTGGCAACGCCAAAAAACAATAAAAACAATACGACATATTTAATAATAATTGCCGCACGAGTATTTTTAAGCGGTTTACGTCTCTTTAAAAACACTACCAAATTTCTAGAGAAATTTATAATAATTTTATGACCGCAATTTAATCTGGTTTGTTTTTGTTTTGCGGTACATTTTTTTTCTAGCGAGACGTTTGAATAAGATCTTTAATTAATATATAGTTTAAACATATGTTCTGAGATATTAAACGTCCTAAAGTGTGTTCTTATAACTAAGAAGAAGAAGAAGACACCAAACTTAGTTCACCATTGTTTATTCTTAAATAAAAAATAGTGGGATATTTTGTCGCAAAGTTTGTAACGCATTGAGGAAGACCCCACAAGGTATATATATTCTTGATCAGCATCACTAGACGAGTCGATATAATCAGCTGCGTCATTTGTCTTCTGCATCTGTCCCTTCGACCGAATGCGAAACTTGTAATATAGCAGTCTGCATCCATCGATCACCAAAGAATCGATAGAACAAAAGAATAACTATTTTGTTAACCAAAGATCCGGACTCAAATTGTATTTGCAAAAGCTCAAAAGACTCTCAGATAATAAGGCCAACAGTAAAAGTCGATATCTCAGGAAATATTCTTTTAAAATTAAATTTAATTTAAAAAAAAAATTTAACAATTTGTTAATGTGTATAATTTTGACTGTTTAGTTAAACAAAGGAAGTAAATCATTCAAAGAATTCAAAGTCTTAAATTATTTATTTATAATTAATAAAGGTGTGCATGGTGAAAGTCATTCATATTTTGATTTTAATCATTTTGATTATCACTAAAATATTGATAATAAATATGATACGGTATCAATTTTTTTTTTAATTTCGAGTTCTTTAGTTCAACCACTCGAAAAGCAATCTAAAAGTTGTATTTCGTGTGCAGCAATTGAATGGTGTGTTTTTTGACTTCGATTATTAATTAAGTAAACTGCCGTCAGATTATCTCATCGATCAATCAAATGTCACGTGCTCCCCGTTGACAATCTCAAATACAAATACTTTTATTTTGGTTGGTTTGCTGATAAACCATTGTTACTTCTTATCAGCTGACCGATATAGATCACTGATGCTTCATCAATGCTCCTCACAGCTGCCACAATTCCCACACATACATCTCGTAAATCAGCTGTGCTTATCGGCTACTGCAATAAAATGTAAAGACCGCGCCCTAAAATATATGTATATATATATATATAATAAATTCCATATATATATATATATATATATATATAATAAATCCATATATATATATATATATATATTTATATCATCAATTTCAAGATGTATTTCTTATATATTTACGGCTTTAAGACTTTTATCTTAGCATGTTTAGTCCTTATCAAAAGCAGTTGTTACTGATAGTCACGCCCCTATTTTACTGGTTTTGTGCCATTCATTTCTTGATTTATTTGTGCCATTTTTTCATGATCTTAATACGGTCTTTTCAGATTGTTTTACGACCCGAACTGACACCTGTTTGAAATTGCTATTTTAGTGCTGGCCTTAGATTAAAAAAAATTTGTAAATTGGTTGAACATACTCTAAAATATGAGAGCAATTAAAATGTCCAAACTTGAATAGAAAATACGTAAATTTAACTTTCTGTATGGACATTTTTACTGATCAAAAATGGGTAAAAAGTTTATGATGAAGTTGTGCAAATTTGTGTAACAGGCAGACGGAATTTTCGACCCCATACAGTTTATATATATTCTTGATCTGGATCTGACTATATCTTCGTCTGTGTGGACACACCGACCTCAAAGATTATGAGAGCTAGAGATTTCATATCTGGAAAATAATTTTGCACATTTCCTCGAATATTAATACGAATCGATTGTCGATACCAATATGAAAGAATTATATTTCTAATCTTCTTGTCATATATATCAAATTATACACATAGACTTGGATACATAGGGTATCTCATAGCTCACTTGACACCAACATTCTTACTTAATTCATTAAATAAAAATATAATTATGCCATAGTTGCAATTCCAAAAGAATATTCTTAGTTAAAGAGTAATACAAATTGTATCCGAAAATAATCGGAAATTTGTCTGGAAACCAGAGCTTATCTTACAGCGCCCAGTTGTTCCAGTTACAAGCATTGTTAACAAAAATGAAATAGCCAAGTTCAATAAATAATAATTATCTATAAACACTTTCGACATCCAACATGAAAATAATAACTTTCTTCTTCACTATAGTGCACGAACAAATAATTATCCGAAACTTGTTTAAATTTTAGTGCCGCAGCAAGTGCATTGATTGCGTATAGCTAATATTCGTGGTAAAATGTAAGTACATTTTAAATAAATTAAGATAAGTGCAAAATGTAATTAACTTTTTTCTTTTGAATGATGCAGCGATATTTTGTATATCTGTGTAGCCCTGTCTGTATTATCACTGGGTTGCACTATCTACTAACAAATTCTATTCGAATCGGGCAGTTATCATCCATTAAAACTCGGTGACTTGTTACCAAATACCCCATAACCCATGCCTCATATTGGTATTTCTTTTTAATTGTTTATATATTTTGAATTCACTATTTACTCACCTGTTGCTTGTGTATCCGTTATGTGGCTGGCAAACAATAAGAAAACGCCTAGCATAAGGCGAGCGTTTTTCAACATTATACAAAAACGAAAACTTTAACAAAAAAATGGTTTTTGTTTTGATTTAACCATTAAAAAAAAGACTATATGTATATATATTTATAAATATATATATATATATATATTTATTTATTTATATAGATGATATATTTATGTATATTTTATATTGAAAATATAAAATTATAAACAATAGCAATACACGGGCAACATGTGCGCATAATTTTGTTCGGCGGTTTTTTTCTTCCTCTTTTTTTCTTTTCTTTTTTTCGATTTCTTTTTCGGTACTTCACCATACACTGCGTATGCGCAACACGGCGTAACTTGTTTAGATTTTTAAAAATCTTTGTGAATGAAAAGCAGCAGCCGTCGTCTACATTTGAATAGTTTCTGTGGTGATTTTGTGTGTTTGTGTTCAGTTTTCGTTTTGTTAAGTGTTTTTTTTGTACGAATGCAGCGGGGCAACGTCAACCGCTTGGGTAGAATTGTATCGCACAACTAATTAAGTGCGACCAGCGCGCGCGCGTCTTAATAATAAACAGCGACGCTCGCGTCGCAGTCGACGTCGATGCGAACGCCGCTGTCGGCATCACTGTCAACGTCGTCGCCGACTTCGCTAGCAGCTGTCCGAGGCGGGGGACTATACATTTTGAAATATAAAGAGTTATCTCTGGTTGGGCGAGAAGTCAAGTCCAAATAGCTGACAACCTTTTCCGTTCACTGATTACTGATTTTCGATTCTGATTCATTATAATCTAGCTTTTTTGAGTTTGCTGGAGCACAGGTGTGCAGCAGTGTGTGTGTGTGTGTGTGTGCGTGTGTGTTTGTGTGTCTGTGCGTGTGTATAACAAGTTTAATCTACTAGGGAAAGAAATATATGCTCTTTGACAGAGAAATTTATCTTTTGAAGCAATACATTATTTGAAATTTTGCTTTTATATTTGTTTTAATAATTTAATTTACATTTACATTTGTTTATCTAATTAATATTCATTAATTACTCTATCACAGTTAGCAATTGCGCTAAATGTTGTATTGTTTATTTGTATTTGCTGCTTGCATTTCAAAATATATATATACATTGTTTCTTTTTTGTTTCTTATCTTAATCCCTACCAGCAATGTGAAGAGCATCCACTAGTCGACCAAAGCCATATAAAAAAACTATCTATTTTTTTGATTTTTGATTTACAGTTGAGAGAGAGAGAGAGCAAGAGAGCGAGGGAGAGAGACAGAGAGAACTGAGTGTAACTTGCACTCATTAATATAGCAGTTACCGTTCTGATAAGAATAAATCAGAAAAACAATTGAAGCGATTGTTTATCAATCTGCTAGTATTGCCGGCAGTCAAAGCTCATTTGTATCTAAGGCATGAATGTGTGTCTGGCTGTCTGTGTGTGTCTGTGTGTTTTTGTGTATTTTGATGTAAGTGATTGCACTTTGGGTATTTTCATGCTTAACAGGAAAATTTGCACTCAAAGCTATTTATAGGCCGCACGTGCTGATACAACTCACACCAATCAGCAATAACCTATTGCGATGGTTTTCAAAACCCAATGGCTGGAAAACATTCCAGAATTTTCACTTTCGTTTAAGCATACATAAATATTTAATAAGTGTGCATTTACCAATCACAATCAACTGATCACAAGGCGTGCTCAAATGTTTAATGTGAGCAATTGTTTTTTTTATTACCCTTTTACAGGGTATAACAATTTCATGGGAATAATCGGTTGAAAGATGACTTTCAAGTTGTGGGCTCAAGATAAATGCTATGTATAATGAGTGGGAGACAAGACGTGAAACACTAATTATCTCCACAAAATGTGTAACTATGGTAATAACATTAATAATCTAAACTAGAATCTAAATAAATCTATAACGCAATTTAATAGTCGGCAGGCTGAGGCCATTCTGCAAGGGTATGAAATCTTCGGCGTGCCTAGGATCGGCGATCACACTTGTTTTTAATTACATTCAGAAAATGTACTTCCCTGAATCGCTTGAGCTTGTGCAAAGTTCAGCTGTGCTTTTACCATTCGTAGCACTCTCGATTTAGCTGCTGGTGATAACTGATCACCGATCAATGATTTCTCAGCGCTCATCCAAAACTGCTGTCTCAGTGCTCAAAAAAAAAGAGGGAAAAATCGTTCGTTTACCGATCAACTTAAAAGGGGGTTAACATTATTTTCAATTACTCAATAGTTCGTGTTCAGAATGAACAAGCTATCGGCCTAGTAGAAAGTACGCACCTAGGTGATTTCCTGTGCTAGAATTTTCATTTGTATCTCAAGCCAAAGTATATGACTAGTTGTAAAACAAAGCTCAAAAATGCATTGGCAGCTGGTGTAAAAAAATTCCAGTTACAAGGACTATCAGGACAAGCACATGTCCACAAAGAGGAATTCTCTAGTCGAAAACCTAGATGTTAAATATTGAATCAGTTATAGTTGCAACGTGCCTACAAAGTATAATAATAATAGTTATAATAGTTATAAGAGTGTGTTTAATCTAATACTGTCTGAAATATTTAATACCATACATATATTATATTTGGTATAGGTGTATTTGTTTTCATATAAATGTCTAAAACATTTGATAGAATGCGCCAAGAAATCAAATCAGTGTATTTTCTTATCGTTTTCTATTATAATGATTGTCGTGCGATTTCTTACTAGCCATTTGCTGCCGTCTTACTCGACGGACGTCATATTTGTTATGGCACTAGAAACCACACGAGTTATGACGTCATGTATTGAAAAACAATGGCGTAGCCACCTTATCCCGTGGCATATATCAGAATTTAGTGCTAAAAACAAGTAAGCCCGCATAACATACGGCATATGTTTAATGCTGATAGACAGTTTGAGTACCGAGACTTAACTGACACTGGCCATTGAGAAGTGGCTTGATCCATCCAATTTAGTAGATGTCTGAAACACAAAGTTATGCCAATCAATATTTTATATCATTTATATAATATGGTTGGCAAAATTTCTCGTTTGAATCCTGAACTGGGTGCATCACAGTGGTCAGCAAGGTACTGATGCTAACTAAGACTTGTACCCTGAATTTCGGAACTCTAGAAAGAATATGGATTCCAAAGCAACTAAAACAACAAAATAGAAAGAGTCCGTCACTCAATCACTCGAGCCAAGGTGCAACTGGGAAATTCTTTCGCCTTGATTACCAAGGGGAGGGTTCTGATAGGGGTCCTCGACAAGAGCAATTAGGACGGGAGAAAGTGTGTGGAAGGAGCACAAGCTGTCCGCTATTTCGAACTGCTCAATAAGGAACCTGGTCCAAGGATTTTGGCTGGTACCCAGGAAATACAACAGTTATCGCTTGTTAAGTGAGGTCCCCCCTGGAGCGAAGCAGGTTGCTGTCGACTGGAGCGAAGTTCGAAGTGACGGCCTATGACTGAGAGAATCCTTAGTCTGGATTGATCAGACAAAAGGCCATGCATTTTATTATCTATTATATTATTAAGCCAGCCCACACAATGATACCATATATATTGATGGCCAAGCGGCTACCATCAAATTCGATATCGGTAACCAGCTGTAGCAAATCTCTGATCGAGATGACCAATCAGCATGTTCTCAGCCAAATATGCGTGCCTTGAAGGCAACAGTCCGGCTGATGAGCTGGCTAGAAAATGAACTCTATTAGCCCTCCTCACCACTAAGCAAGGTATATGCATGCCTCTAGCTGCCTGTAAGCTCACAATCAAGGCAGAAAGTAGACGCAGGTCTAATGATAAATGGGAAAGTATAGCAGGCCAAACATGGCCAAAGATTAATACGAAACACAGTAGAGAAGTAATCTCAGTTGCAAAAGCTGCTCTGCAGTTATCTGTGCTATAAAAGGCCACTAATTAGTCGAAATTCATGACTGCATGATAGGCATTTAAACCGGATCGATTGCTCTGGAAAATCAAGATCAATAAGTTGGCTGAATATGATATTACCAGATGATGTGCAATTTAATATGGTATATTTTATGAAATAGGATATTTTAGTATATTTCTTATCGCTAGATGTCATTGAGGATATTCCTTATTGCTACACTAATTGAAATACTGTCTTGAAATAATTGAAGTACTTTGAGTAAGAACTTTTCAATTAAAATTTAATTCAACTTTCCCGGGTTTTTTTTTGCTAGAGATTATCATAAATTTCGTTCTAAAGTCGAGTATGTTTTCATTTTGTATCGCCTTTTTGGTATTCCTGATTCTTATCATCTCTCCAATTATTTTTAGTTCGTTTGGCTCTCGACAATTTCATTATTGTGTATGAGCGTCAGAGCTTTTATGATTTATCTCGATCTAACTGCTGTCGAATATTTCATCTATAAATATGCTTCCCAAATAATTAGTTTCCTCGTATTATGGGCATTGATTTGTAAATTTTACCGTCGGCAGGTTCATTCAAGAACCACATAATTATAAGAAATCAGTGAATCAAGGTTCGGTTTATGATTAAATTGTATTGCATCAGTGTTTATATTTACGGACGCGATTTGCCTGGGTCCACGCATGAACAGGTCTCTTGAATGCGCTGCTCGTTAGTATTTCAACGTTCAAGTATATTAAAAACTAATTTATTAGTGATCAATCAACCACCCAAGTCAGGGATAAGTCAATTCGACCGATTAAATCAATTTACGATCCCACCGTACGCAGTTCACAAGTATATATTAAAAATTGGCCATTTCTAATTCAGCTGCAATTATAATTTCGGTCAATATATAAAGGATGGCGTGCTCCTATATATCTATAAATATACATATGTATATGTATATAAATATTTATTTATATATTTTTATTATATATAAAACAATATGCGGCAATCTCAAGTACGGGTTAAAGATAACAAAATACCTGATCGCTTAGAAACAAACACAAAGGAAACTTGCAGAATCAATTGATTAGGATCATGGTAACACTTTATAATAAGTCCAAATATGATTAGCTCGTGACCATAATCATTAATTGGAAATTGTGTGTGGGTGCTTCTTGAAAGTTGGTCGCTTGAAGTGTGCCCCAATCTCGATTGGAATCCATTTACAATGTCAACTTTAGGATTTTATTTTCCAATGCCTGATAATCATTCTTCAAAAAATGTTAAGAAGAAAAAACAAATAACAGTAAAAAAAATACAAAATGAAGGTAAAATAAAGGAGGCCAAAACTTGATTAAAGCAATACCATTTAATAATACACCCACACACAATTTCCAATTTATGATTATGGCCACTTATCATATTATGACTTATCATAAAACGTTTGCATTATCATTATCAATTGATTCTGCAAGTTTCCTTTGTGTATAATTCTAGGCGACCGTTTTTTTTTTATCTGATTAAAAACCAATTAAGAATACTCAAATCGCGACAATGAAGCTAGACAATGAAGCACCATGCCCAACACTAATGTTGAGGTGCTATGAGTTGATCTTGATTTAATGCGTCCATGTTTGAGATCAGGCCAACCTTATGAAAACCCTTAATTCCATTTTCTTTCTGAAACAATATGTGTCTGTCAGCTGTAATTGGTAGTAATCAATCAGCTGAAAGACTTCAACCAATATTGAATTATCAACGCACACTCAAAAAGCAAATTGCATTTAATCGAATATGTAAATTATGATTTGAGTCGATGCAGCTGATTCAGTTCGACGTCTGAAACGGAAACCCTTTATGGCATTTGTCAAATGTTTTGAGATAAGTATGTTTCTATTTATATATATTTATATATATATATATATAATATATATGTATGGAGATCTGCATCTGTTTTGATTTTCAAATGGTGCTTATAAGCTACTGCTTATCGATAATATAAATTATACACATGGACGGGGCACTTATCGTTTGACTTAAACATATATACCAATGTATGCTTGATAGCCATACTACACATGTACAGTGTCTCAGACCTTGTTTCGACCAGTGTTTAGCAAACAATTTTATTGCCTGCCATAAACTAATTATACATTATTTTTCATAAATTCCAAAGACCGATAGCAGGCACATATATTAACCACCAAAATGAATATATGACCCCAATAAACTGGGTTGTCCCACCTGCTAGGTCGGGCTATGTAAAAAAGTACCTTAATTTATGGTCAAAGCTTATTTCGGCTAGTTGCATTATGGACACCTTGGTCCCATAAAACCCGGACTTTTTAAATCCTTCGTAGTCAGTTTAGTTATATCCTGCATCTCGGGTGCAACCAGCCAACAAGGACTATGCGCAATCGGACTATCATTGAACAACGGAAGCTAGGAATCTGACGTACTTTCCGGTTCTATCAGGACAACGACCCCAAGCATAAGTCCGGAATAATACAGTCCTGGCTTATCTGGAACTGTCCCAAGTCTCCAGGTTTAAATGATATTACAAATTTGTGGGCTCTGCTGGAAAATAACATCCGGAATCACAGCATATCAAGCAAACAGGATCTCAAGAATGCTCTGCTGGATAAGTGGAGCAAAATCAGTCCAGAAACTCCCCGGAAGCTGGAATCTTCCATGAATAATAGGTTAAGGGAAGTTATTAAAGCTAAAGGATATCATACAAAGTATTAACATCCTTATTTAAGTTTTTATGCGCCAAATATGTTACTTTTTTAAGACTGTTCCAAAGAAGCTTTGATATGTATTTTGGATATGATTTCAGTTTTTGACTAATTTTAATTAATTAATTAATATTTTAATAAAAACTAAAGTCTACTTTTCAAACGTGATATAACATGAAACAAATTGGCATTTAAACATTTTGTATTTGTTTCTTTGTTTAAACTTTATAGCACTTTAAATTTTTTGCTAGACACTGGTCGAAATAAGTTCTGAGACACTGTTTGTGCATATGACATAGCTGTGTTAACGTCATGGCACCACCCCGAATTGACGTCATCGTCATATCGTCACATATGTGTGAGTACTTTGCAGATAGATGTGTCAATCTATCATACCATGGCGGAAGGTGTGCGCTATCCGCTTAGATTGATTTATATAAAGAAAAAAATGTAAAAAAATAGATCTATATATATATATGTATGTGTAATGGTGATTTACCCTCTTTTATTACTGTTTGAGGACAATTATTTTGATATTGCTATTTTAATCAGTTCTTTGAATCTCATGTCTACGTTCGATATCCTTAAGACATTAAAACATATACATATCGGGACAGTAAAACAAACAACAAGTTTGTATTGTTAGTATTATGTTGTGCTTCAATTTGCAGGCGATCATTTAAATAAAAATCGAAATCAAATAAGGGGCCTGGAGGCAAGGCCCCAAGACAAAGTGTGCAATAACAATCGTTATCATTATCGTGATTACATCTTGATAGTGCCTGCAAGTACCTCCAAGCATACACAGTAGCTGACAAAAGAATGAAGCAACAAGAAAAGAACTAAATAAAAACAGATTTAAGATTAGTATTTCTTGTGAACCAAAATTTATTTCAAGACGATACATTTTCGGTTGCCTAGCTCCGAAGTGTAAATTCGTCGGATTCGATATCGCATACTTTCTTTAGCATCCTAATCTCCAAAAAGATGGCAATTGCCAGGAAAATAATATATGCAATGAAGCTAACCCAGCCGACAAATTTTCCCAATACGAACTTGGTGCAAAGAAAGCTGACATATAGTACGAAGGCTGTTACCAGCAGCATTCCAGTTGTTATCGTTAATCCCGTAGAGTTGATCACTACGTTTTTGGACGAAATCAGTATAGAGATTAGCCATGGCATTCCCAAGCAAATAAATATATCAAACGTATTCGATCCAATAGCATTACACAGGGCCATTAATCCATAACCTGCAACAGGAACAGCCTAAAATTGGAAAACAAGAGTATTACATAAATAATGGTTTGTACCTTTCCTGCACACAATGTAGGAGGCGACGATCTCTGGGACGCTGGTGCCGGCAGCGAGTACGGTAAGTCCCATTATGGAATCGGGCACGCCCACGTTATAGCCAACGACAGTGAGGAACCATGCAACAAAGTACGATGTAATACAGATCCACACCACGGCCATTAGCAAGCTCAGAAAGAATATGGAGCGGGCACTTGGCGTGGTTACGGCCAGCAACAGAACGGCTGGGTATTTGATGGCCCACCATATCTTCTGAATATAGTTGGAACCCTTCTCTGGGGTCTCGCACACCGCCTGCTTGAACGTCTTGAGCGGTTCGTCCTCACGCTCCAAGGGATTAGTGGTCATCATATCCAAGTCTATGTCGACCGCTATAAACGGATTATAGTTAACACAAAATTGTATATATGTATGCCAATGGATTTTATTAGTTCAAGTTACTTCGAAATAAACTCTGTATCCTGCGATCAAATAGCAGACCTATCAGATAGATGAAATATCCACTTAGAAGAATAGACGCTTCATGGACCTCCACCACGGAGTCGCGTAGTACAACAAAAAGGCCCCCGATTGATATGAAATACCAGAAAGTATCTCGAGTTATGGGCCACCAGTCCAATTTGAGGGTCTAACATAAATTAAACGTAATAGTAATAGTAATAGTAATAGTAATAGTAATAGTAATAGTAATAGTAATAGTAATAGTAATAGTAATAGTATTAGTAATAGTAATAGTAATAGTAAACTTTCCTCTCACGTGTCCTTGAGTTGTTTGCATTATGTACTCACCACGCCCGTTAGGATGCCACAGACAGATCCAATACCAAGGACATTGAACACCGAGGACCCGACAATAGTACCAATACCGATGTCCCCCTTTGTAACAAACGTGCCCACGATCGAGACAAAAAGCTCCGGGGCTGAGGTGGCGGCAGCAAGGAACGTCGCTCCGGCAATATCGTAGGGCATACGCAAGGCTGCATATGGCATGGTATACAGATTCTCAGTTACAGTTGCAGTCTATGGAGGGGACGTTGGTATACCTACAATAGCAAAGTCGCTCCATCGCTGGTATCAGATAATCGTCACAGACAATCGCTAATAATATGAACAGATATACGCTGGCGAGCAGACAGACAACCGTATTGAGTATACTCTTCTGCCGCATGAAATTGGGAAATTCCAGTATCGATGGAATGGTACAGTTCAGTTCTCCATTGTCATGGATGCGCATTAAGAACGGATCGGCTCCCTCTGTTTGGTTGTGGGTTTTGATCTGTATTATCTGTTGTACCAAATTTGTACTTGAATGCGTACCGTAATCGTTTTCATTAATAAGTAACCGCACAGCTCTATCAAAATTGAAATGCATTTAAAAATATATATCTATATAGTTCAACAATCAACACAAATTTGAAATAATTATTTCCAAAATAAACATGAATTTTGGAATTTTTTTACTGACATATGTATTCAACTGTGAAATAATTTCTCTCTAAAAATGAATAAACAGTAAGTTGATTTCTTTGTTAAATCTCATATATTATTAATCGTATAAATACATTATTGAATTTGTTGTTTGGTTTTTGCTTTTTGGATTTTTGTTTTTGGTTTTTGTTTTCTTGTTTTTTTTGTTTTTAGGCTTTATCCCATTGTCTCATTTCATTTCATTTCTCCAAATGTCGTGAAGAGAGATTCTTCTTCTACTTTAATAATAATAATAAAAAAAAGTATTACAATAACAGCATAACGTAGTAGCATAAAGGTAACTCGAACTATCAAGGTAGATAGAATAGAACAGGAAAAATACATATTAATTAATTAAAACGACTGCACTGCAGAGTTGCCCCGCCCAGCTCCAGTACCAGTACCAGCTCCAGTTCCAGTTCCAGATTGCAGTTGCATTACCAGCCCGTTCCAGTTCCAGCTCCAGCTTCAGCTTCAGCTCCAGCTCATGATCGTCCGCAGGTTGGCAGATTGACGCGAAAGAACACATTGAGCTCGATGAGCGAGGCGAATACCATAAATACCAAATAGATGACCAGACAGGCGATGCCCACCTTGGTGTCCAGCTTGAACTTGTTCATCGAGAATGTCAGATAGAGCAGAAACAGCGTGGACAGCAGTGTTATGGCCGAATACTCCAGCCCGGCCGAGTTAATGGCAACATAATTCTGACCGGGCTGTATGGGAAAGAAGACCGCCTTTATCAGCCAGGGTACGCCCAGGCATAGCAATATATCGAACGTATTCGAGCCAATCGAATTGCATATGCCCATCGATCCATGACCTGGCCAGAGAGTAGCGAATAGAATAGAACAGAACAAAACAGAACAAATTCCAAACCAAGAAACACATGAACACATCATCATCTATCATCCATCATTCAGTATCAACAATGAATACTCACCGCGCTTTGCCACAATCACACTGGATACGGCCTCGGGTACACTGGTGCCAGCGGCCAGAAACGTTATGCCCATCACCGAATCGGGTATCTTAAGTGTATCGCCTGGTTAAAAATGGAAAAAATAAACAACAAAAACATTGTACAATTTTTCAGAATTAAGTACATTTTTGGTGGGAAGAGTGGCTAAAAGAAACTCACCAATTATGGTGATCATCCACGCCACAACGTACGACAGCGATCCAATCCAGACAATGCACATGATGAAAGTCAATGGGAAGATTTTGTTATTTTTTGCCTTTTTACAATCGGGTATCGCGATGCGAAACAGCAAATGAATGGGCCAGATGATAATCCAGGTGAACTGGGCAAAGCAGCTGGTTCCCTTGGGGTATGTCAACAGTGAGTATCCCTCTTGATCCACCTCCTCAGCGGCAGCAGTAGCAGCTGCCGCTGCAACAGCCACCGATAATTGTGCCTCAGCATCTGCATTATCAGCAATTGCAACCGATGCGATTGCTCCAACAGCCGGGGCACCAACAGCTGCAACATTAGCACCACCAACACCAGTACCACCGCCACCACCTACTCCAGTTATGGTTGTTGTTATTGATGTAGTTGTTGTAGTTGTTGTTGTATTACTGGCCTTGGCCTGATCGTTGTTTAAGCCGCCATTCAACTGAATGCTGGCCATATTTTGGCATATGCGATTTTCCACGAGCTCTGTGGAAAAGTTGATAGAAATTTGCAGTTACTGCAACTGGATTGGGGCAACTTTTGCAACTGTTATGCTGCACGTTTTTTTTTGTTTTTGTTTTTGTTTTTGTGTACCTGGTTCCTTTTCATTGCTGTTCTTTGTGTGTATGCTGCAGTTTGAGGAGCGGCTGCGCGAGCGCGCCTGCTTAACGCCACCTGTGTGTGAGATTTGGCAGTATGTATTGTTTAGTGTGTGTTTGTGTGTGTTCTATATATATATATATAAATCACAAGTAGATTTCTCTCTTTTCTCTAGCTCTGTATGCTTGAAGCTAAGTTAGAGCAATTACGCTTTTTTTATCGACCATGAGATCCTATAAAATACAATTATAATGTCTATCTTTGCCTAAGACTAAGTAATTATATAATATCTCATAGCCACATTTAATGCTCTAGTGTTCTTTAAGTGTAGTCTTTTTTGTGCTCAAATTTTGGTTCGATGACTGCGACTCACCTTTGGCGCACTTTTGAAAGGACTTGTCGAAATACATGACAGCCAAATAGACCGCATAGAGGGAGACCAAGATGAGGGCCTCATACCACTCGACACGCTCGTCGTGCATCACACAGATGAGTATGGCGACCGTAACGCCATAGGCGATGCTATCCCGCGTCAGTGGCCACCAATCCAGCGGTATAGTCTGAACAAATATATATATTTAGTTTGAGGTTAGGATCACACTTGTTATTGAACAGCAAGAAAAATGATAAGGAAATCCATATTTGATCATAGGTAAACAAAGCATTAAAATAAGGAATCTTAGACAGAATCCCTTTGTTCTGAATTGAACAGCGTTAGACTCTTATCAGAGTATTGTTAATCGCGTGCATTCGTTTGTCGCAGTGTACTTACCATGCCAGCACCGATGCCGCAACAGGCGGCAACCGCGAGTATGTTGAACACCGCCGATCCGACAATGGTGCCAACACCGATATCGCCCTCCGTAATGAATGTCCCTATCACATTCACAAAGAGCTCCGGCGCCGATGTGGCAGCGGCCATAAAAGTGGCACCCGCCACATCGTTGGACATGTTTAATGCTAATCACAAACGGTAAAGGTTTATATTGTTTAGAAATTGTTGTGTTGCTGCGAATAGTGTGTGTGTGTGTGTGTGTGTGTGTGTGTGTGTTCGATCTCTCACCTGCACATATTTTCTCAACAGCTGGCACAAAGTACTCATCACATACTACTGCTAATGCTACAAATAAATATAAACTGGCTATAACATGAAGTACAACAGCACCGGACTGTCTTTGCGCCTCCGTGAATAGATCTCTGGGGAAATCATCAATGGCGGGCTGAGTGCAATTTATATCTATAATTGTATTAGAAAAAAAAGAGAGATGCAAAAGTACTCATTCATATTCATTTCACTTACATTAATTGTATATATATATATATATATATATATTTAATTTTTATTATTATATGTTTGTGTGTTAGCTTTAATGTTTAATTTATTTTATATATGTTTTCAATATCGTGTTCATATTGAAATTAATATTTGTATAATATTCACACATGTATTAACATTCATTTTCATAACCAATTTTATTGCCTACTTTTGAGAGTCCCGCAATTATTCATAATTAGTTTGATTATTGAAGTATCTTTGCTTAAAGTTTGGCTGATCAATTTGATTACTTTGCTCTCTGAGTTTGAGACTGAGTTAATGTTTGTTCCCAGAGACGATGTCTTATTTGAAAAAAAAACACTAAAATTAATTAATGCTTGTTAGATAAACAATAAAAAAACAAATAAAACAAGAACCAATAGAAAAAGATGCCAATTTTTCATGAGCATGATTTAGTAGTTAAACGAAAACACTAGTCGATAAAAATGCATTTTTATATTGAACTTTGCGTATATGCAATTAGGTATATAGTAATATAATATATGTAATAACATGTGGATTCCATTGATTGTGAGTATTCGAGTAAATGATGAGTGTTCAAATAACTATAATCGCTTGATTTATTAACAATTGTATTAAGCACGCAATATAAATATCAATTATAAGATCAAAGTCGCATCGATTCACTTTTAGCTTGAATGACCTGCCCGCAAAAGCGAGTACTCGTTGCAATTGTAGTTAATAGTTAATGATAATTAATCGTAATGCGCACATTTCATGTTACGTTTGTCCAATTTAATTATTATTGTTTCGGTATGTTTTCCTCTGCGTTGTTGTTTATTTTTAATTTTTTTCTTCGTTTTTTTTTTTTCTTGTCAATTTGTCGCTTCTTTCTCTCAAGCGCCGGTAAAGAACTAAACCACCGAGGCAGCAAGAACAACCACAAGACTGACCAGACAGATCCCACCTAAGGAACAACAACAACAACAACCCCAACAAATGACAACAAAAACAAAAAGAAAGACAAACAAGAAGAAGAATATGAAGATGAAAAACGTAGAAAAAGCCGAAGCTACCCGCCAGTCTCGAGTCGTGTACAATTCCAATTCCGATTCCAATTCCGAGTCGCCGACTTGATTATCGATCAAATGAGTTGCGTTGAGTTGAGTGGATAGTTTTTTTTTCTCTATTTTTTTGTAGGTTGTATTTGTCATTTAGTTTGTTTGGCGCTGCAACGGAAACGATAAATACGAGAAACGCTTTGATCTCTCGATTTTATCAAATTGAATAATAAAAACCGACGCGTGTCGGCGATCTAAAAACAGAAGCACCTTCCTACTTGACCGACAAATTTACAATAGTAAAATGCTGCCCAAACATAACACCAAATTACAACAATCGATTGTTGGCCGATATTTAAGGTTTTTTCGCGTAATCATATTTCGAGATTAAGGATATAACTACAGGAATATAACTACCTTACTTGAAATTACTTGAAAAATAAAACGGAAATTTAAAAAAAAATTGTCAAATATTCTACAAAGTATTTAAAAACAGATGATATTGAACAGTTATAGAAATATTTCCTTTTTCTTGTTAATCCACGAAAGATGGCTCAATGAAAGACTTTCTCGATTGGAAAGTATTGCTCAGAACAATGCTAAAAAATATATTTTTGTTAATCTTTTTTAAGATCCACTCTAGCAGTAGACATTACTTTTCCCTATATATAGGCATATGCATATATGTATATGTATAATATATATTTGTACAACATTTCAGGTCAATTTGCATAAATTTCGATAAATAATTGAAGACAATTTTTCGACACACAAACAAATAAAAAGCAAGACAGCAGCAGACAACATCATAATCATATCATGTGCGACTCGGACTTGCACCATCATCAACAACAACAACAACAGGAACAACAAGAACAACAACAACTGCAACATCATCGTACCCACTCATAAACTGGAAGACAAAGCCGACAAATGTGGATGCGACTTGAGGCCACTACAGATCGACACTTTGCGTTCCGGAGAGTGGACAACAGAACGCACCCGGGTTTTTTATAATTCTTTTTTTTATTATTATTTTTTTTTTGTTGTATCCAGCTCAGCTTACGGTGCGACAACGACAACGTCTTCGGGGTCAATTGAGCCAAACGCATTTTGTAACCGCAGCGGCCCGCATAATGCAATAATGCTTAATCAGCATTTACAGCTACTACAACAACAACAACAACAACAGCAACAACAGTGGGCGGTGGTGCGTTGGTTGGGTGGTGTTAATGATAATAAATTTAACATGGATAACAATCAGCGAAAACGTTCAATCACAGTAAATTAAGTTCACTCTAATTGAATAAGAGCCGCATAAGCAGTAGTGAAAGCGACCCAACAGCAACAACAACAACAACAGCAACAACAGCAACAACAGCAACAACAACAACATAAACCGGAATCCAGAGTTGAAAACAAAAATTAACTAGAAGTTACGTTGCATGTGAACAAACAGCTGTTGATTAAAGAACGAAAATAGCACTGGAGTGATGAAGTAGCCAACAGTATGCAGATACTGCAAAGGACACTAACAGATAGCATTACACATTTGCCATTCAATCAAGTATGTAATCCAAATTAATTAGTGCAATTAACCGATTTGCGAAATTAACTTCAAGTTACCCGTTCGTTGAGCTACAATCTATGGAAGCATTAAGTTTGATGTCAATTCCTGCATTACTCATGATAAAAGCTAAAGGAACAAGAACTCAGTGCACTACACAGAGCTTTTTCTTATCGTGTCTATATATACGTTGAAAAAGACTATTCGATCTCAGAGAGAGAGAGAGAGAGAGAGGTAGAAAATCAATTAACTCGATATGTAAATAAGTCAAAACTGGAAAATGTTCGAAAGCCGACATACGATTTACAATACGGTTTCATATTGCTTGTCAATATTCTTCAGACTGAGGAAGTGAAATGAAATTCAATATTTTTAATATATATAAACGGAACAACTGTACAACACAGGAATGAAAAAAGGTTACTGTGTCCCATAGCATATTACGTATACCTCTCATTGCCACAATTGGGTATTGTTTTACAAGAGACTCAGAAGGCATTCACAGACAAATAGTTGGATAGATATGTGTGAATGGAGAAATATGTACTGTGTACGTTTAAATCTATATGTGTATGTGTAGTGTATGTGTATATGTAAGTTATTTTGTACATAAGTAAGCAAAATCAACGCCACAATGCGTTTTAATATGACTTTTGTGTACCGTTTAAGTAAGTTTGAGAGCACCCAAGCTAAGCCTCAGATCATCTCAGCACTAGGGTCTGCCAATGTGGCAATCTCTAAACATATATACATATTTATTTATGTATATATATATATATATATATGTATATATCAATATATATACATATATATCTGTGTGTGTGTGTGTGTGTTGTTCGTTTTTAGTTAGTTACTGTATCCGTATCTGTATCTGTATCTGTGTATCTGTATCTGTATGTGTTGCTATATCTTGCGCAAGCTGACGTGCACCCAGTGAATAACCGTACGGCACGAACAATTTAAGACTCGTCCAAATTAATCATGTTCCACTGCAAGATTTCAGATTTCCATATTTCAAAGCATTTGACATTTATCATCACTTATACTTTAGCTGCCTATTAAATATTTAGACAAGAAGACTTAAAAGGAATCAATAAGAATGGATTGACCAAAAAAAAATATTTTTTTACACATACAAAATACAATTTTGTTACATAACGAAATGCGACTTCTTATCAATTATGATGAACTTTGACAACAGCATATTAAATCAATATTAAAATGCTTTTATATTTTTTTGTTAAAGTTTCATTCAAAATGTTGCTTGTTACACAGAAGAAAACAGAAAGGGCTAGAAAAAAATGAAGTTTACATGAAAATCGTTATTCGTTATTCATTTATTATTTTTTTTTAATTTGTTACAAATTTTATGATATTGCCGGTTAATAATAATAAAAATAAAAGTAAGCGTCATGTTCTAGTCTTAATATTTATCGACTGAATCGGTTGCATGTTGACAAATACGTTTTTAGCTCAGTGGTAGGCCTTATAATTTTGTTTTGAATGTGATGCTTGAATGCGTTTGAACAAACAAATCCGTTGTATGTTTTAGTTCGAGTTCCATTTGTCACGATAAATTTCATTAGTTTAACTATTATCGTTTTTTTTTGTATTTGCTAGTTTTTGATTTTGGTTAAGTAAATATTTAAGTTGTAGCATTTTTATTAATGTATAAATTTCATCTTTTTTTGTTGAGTGCCTTTGCACTCGCCTCATGCTTATCACGTTGCGCATACGCCGCATTGTATAGCTAACCAGATACAAATGAAGTCATCTATGAAAATTAAGTTTTCCGCAACAAAAATAAACCAAAAAAAAAAAAAACTAACTAAACAATAGGCACAGCAACAACAACAACAGTCTTTTGATTTTGTTCTAATTTTTTTGTTTCTTTTTTATTGTTGTTGTTTCTTTCTTTTTTGTTGGATGCTTTTTTTTTGTGCATAGTAAATGTCATTAAGTTTCACTTAATGAGCCAATTTAGACAATTGATCCATATGCTTTGGTTTACGCGATACACATACACATACATTCATACATACATACATATAAATAGATGATGTGTGATAGTGTGTGTGTGTATGTGTGTGTGTGTGTGTGTGTATATATGGATGAAGAAACGGGAGGCAAAAGCGCGCCGACAAATGTGCAGAAACGAAATCCAATTCCAACCGACGACGACGACAATGTTAAGTTAAATATATTAGATACAATTTATGTATATATATAATGTATATATGTATGAACATGTATGTATATGATATGTAATATATGACAAATGTGACGTCACTGCACACACACACACACACACACACGCACAGCTCATTGTTTAATTTGCTTTAATTTTTGCCGCATAACAAAAAGGACAAAAAAAAAATTTTTATTTTATTTTAATTGGTTTTGTTTTAGTACATGTATTATTATTAGTATTTATTTCATTTTTTAGCTGATCATTTTTGATGACACTTTTAATTTTGAAAAAATTATTTCTTCCTTTTAAGTGTTTTTTTTTGTTTAACTTTTTAAATTGAAAATTGCTTGTTTTATTTTAGTTGGTCTTTTTTTTAGAGGTTTTAGATATGTAATGTTTGTGCCCGTACCCGTAGTGCTGCTAAGACCCCAATAGTCTTCCATTGCTGCACGGTGTTGTAGTGGTGATGGACACTCGTAAACTGCGCTGCGGCCGCTATATGAAACGCAATCTCAATCTCAATCTCTGTCGTCGCTTCCACTTCAATGGTGTTGATTTGCTGGCTTGGTGGCCCCGTCGCCGTCGCCGTTGCCGTCTCTCTCGCTCTCTCCCTCAATCTATCCTCTGCGGCTTAGCCTTAGTAAGCGCACACAGACCCGCACACCCACACATATACGAGATGTACGCACACAAATGCATGTAGCAGGCTTTGAGCCTCTATATAAACGCGCGCGCTTATTTTCAATTGTCGTGAAGATCTCTTGCAACGTTCAAAGCGCGAACATACGGTAGCGGGGTGGAGGTGGTTGTGGAGGGGGATCTTTGACAATTTAAAGCACAAGGCGCGGCGTGGCGCGACACTCATACACACCCACACACAGGCATTATTAGTATGTGTGTGTGTGTGTGTGTTTCTGTTTGTGTGTGTTGTGTATGTGTGTCTCACTTAATGCATTTCGCGTTTTGAGGCAAATGCCAAAAGGCAACACACTAAAAGGCATAAATCAAGGGGCAATCAGAAAATAGACGCCGCCACTGCCAGTGTTCGCAGTCGTCGTCGTTGTCGTTGTCTTCTTCCTCTTCTTCTGCTTACTGTTCTTCTTCTTCTTCGGCCGTCAGACAGTTGACAGTTGGCGCTGTTATATGTATGCTGCGATCTCGCTTTCGCGTCTCGTGCCAAGTCCACTATCGTTTGTCTTTTATCTTTATCACACTTTAGCTTACGCTAACAACAACAACATGAACAAAAACAAAACAACAACAATATGACAATAGGCGAAACAAAAAAAAATTTCAATCCCGAATCCCGTTGCTCAGTTGACGGCGCGCATCTTTTACATTTCTTTATGCTCTCATCTGTTTGTATGTCTGTCTGTATGCATAAGTGTATATATGTGTATGTGTGTGTGTGTGTGTGTGTGTGTCTGTGAGTATGTGTGTATTTATAGTCAAAGCTTTAGGTTTAGTTTTGGTTTTGGCTTCGGTTTTGCTTTTTAAATTTAGATTTAGCTTAGCATTTGGCTATGGCTATGATTTTATTCTATATATTGTCTTGATGCCGCCGACGTTGACGTTAAACTGATTCGATGTTTCGGATAGCGCTTTAGTCGAAACTGAGCATCGACATTTTTTTGCCGAGCTTGAAAATTTGTTCTATTGAGGCATCATTCGGTCCGTCAGTTTAACTAACTATAGGCTACGTATGTATATATGTATGTACTTGTGCTTGCACATACACAAAAAACACGGATTGCATGCTCCCCATACACAGACACACACTCACACACGCACACCCACTTTCCTTCACTGTATGTGTATGTGTGTGTGTGGGTGTGTGTGTGTGTGCCCATATTACAGTGTTCGCTTGGATATCAAAACATGCCGAAATTAGTATAATCATTTGCAGTTTTAATTTTTGGGGAATCGCATTTAGAGAGAACAAAAATATACAAATTAATATGCTTAATTCAAGTATGAATTACCATTTGACAGCATTTTAGCAGCGAAAATTAGTCCAAAAATATTTCAATTCCTCATTTATTAATTAAAATGAATTTAGTTGAATTTATACTTGATATCTGTAATGATTTCAGAACTTATGTACACCCCTAAAATCAGAACACATGCTTATCTCTCAAAATATTTTTCGATTGCAAAGGGATTTGAAAAATCATTCCTGAACTACAAATGTCGTTCTCTGGCCTAGGATTGTCAAGCTTGGACGAATATCGGGCAACGTTTTTGATTTCCAAACTATTTATGTAGATTCCAATTTATTGAGACTTTACTGCACTTGTTGGTTATTATTGTCGTTGTTGTTGTTATTGTCGTCGGCCAGTCTCCAGTTACCCCACATGGACGGGATCGTATTTTTACAGCCTACTATATATACATACACACATATATATATGTAGATATTGCTATGCGACAAAGGTCATGTCATGGTACAGCGACCAACTAATAATGCTCTATACAAACAGCTCGTGCCATCAAAGAAAGTTATTTAGTTTTGGACTTGGGCTTGGCTCGACCAACAGCAACAACAATAACAATAACAACAACCAACCACAACAGCTGCAATACATACCAATCTAATTATATTACGGCGAAAATCAAGTCAGATAATATATTTAATTAAGCTACTTTGTGCCAGTAAACAATTTATGCATTAACATTAATATAAATATAAAGGCAAACATCTTCAAAAAAACAAACAAAAATCTTTTTAAAAAACATCAAAAAAGGGGTAAAAGACCTAATTATGTTTGAGGAAACGAACTCCCAATAGTAACTGTTATCTGATCTCCATCTCATCTCATTAGTTTCAGTTGCTGTATGCCCCCCATTCATTAGTTATTCATTCGCCTTATCAGAGTGGCATGTTTTGATTCCGCACAACGAATTGCCACTGAGCCAACCAACAATTAGTCATCTCTAGAAATGGGGCAACATATATAAATATAAACAAAAATCAGACAAGAAACAGGACAGCTTCGAAAACAACGTGTAAAATGTGAAGAAATAGTACGTGACATCATTTAGGGCTTATCGCGGCTTGGCTCAGGTGATAAAAAGGCCGACAATTGTCTGGACAGACATAAATAATACAGAGGCATGCGAGACTTATGAAAAATACGATTACATACCTAATTAGAGACACATCAGGAAGCCGCTTGTCAACTATCTCTCTCTCTCTCTCTCTCATTCACTCTCTCATTCACTCTCATTCTCTTCGTCTGTCTGTGTGAGTGTGCCTGTCCAACTAATTGAATCGGAACGTTTCTAATTAGGCACGAAAATGAAATAGTTAGCTGGACGACAACAACAACAATCAAGCCATAAGGTACTCCTACATACAACATACTACTACGATATCCTGTATAATAATGTTATATATTCAGAAATAAGCTAATGTGAATTTACATTCAATTTGTTAGATTTTTAATTGGACACGCATTGTCATCATCACAACAGATGGCACGATTCTGTTCAATTGGGTTGAACTTCGCTCTTAAAGTCACCCAAAAAACATAAATAAATAAATGTATTCAATACAAGTGCCCCTTGATTATTATTGCATGTTTTCTAAATAAGTTTAGAAGACTATATATGTGTTCTAATTGGAATCGACTTGGATTTAGTATGGGTATTCATAGAGAAGAAACCAATATTTATCATGATCTAAATATTATTGAATGTTCATATATTTGCCTCAAGCTACAATTCCTATGAATATCCCAATTACAATCCAATTACACGCTCTTCTAATATTGGTTTTATATGTGAAATATGAATATATCCAGGGCACCTTCTACTGAAAGGGAAAGAAATGTTTTTATTTGGATTTGCAGCATTGCTTTCTCATCAGAAACATTTCTACAGGGAAACCTTCATGTTTTTGAATTTCTTAAAACTCAAAAATATATCTATTTGAATTCTACATATCATCAAGTCAGCAAATGGTATAAAAGAAATCGTGAAGAAAAAAAAAACATGAATTTCAATTTTTCATTTCCTTTTATTAATGCTTTCAGCATTAGATGTAAAACCAATTAATTAGCAACAAATATATATTCTTTGAAATCAGATTTATGTATTACTTTATTACCTATCTGTCCCCATATGCATACATGGATATATATATATATATATATATAAATCTGTATGTGCTGCATGTTAACAAGTTATGTGAAACGCCTTTGATTGTGCATGAATTGTTTGTTTCTTTATATTTTATATTTATGGTACTTTAAGGTATCAACGGGGGAATATATAAGGTAATAATCGCATTGCTTGCTTTTTGCTAATCTTTATCTTTAACAATTAAAACTAGGAATTTTCTCTTACACACGCATATGCCGAAAACGCAAATGCTTGCCTATATACACGGAAGAAAAAAGGTATACATACATATATATATATGTATATATATATATATATATATATATATATGTGTGGTGTAATACATATATATGTATACATATATAAATAAATGTTTATATAAACCACTTATGATATTAGCAACTGAACAAAATATATAATAAACAAAAAACTATAAATTTGACTAAAACGCGCGTCACACAAGTTTTAACGAAAAATCATCAAATTTGAATGATTTTGAAAAATATAATATAGAAGGGAGAGGGGTTATGGGGGTAGGCAACAGGATGATGAAGTATAATAATAAAAAAAGGAAAAGAAAACTATTTGATGCATGTATTGTTGCTGTTGTTTTAGTAAATTGTTGTTAATCAGTTTGGCATGCCAACACCCTGCTGAAAGCTGAGCGTCTCCTGTTGCTTCTTCACCTCCTCCTGCATTTCGAGGGCGAGCTTCTTGTATTTTTCCGCCTCCTTTTCGTTCTTCTCGATGCCATCGCCGCGCGCATACATTTGGCTAAGATTTGCACAGGCGTACATGTTACGCAACTCGCACGCCTTGTAGGCAAACTGAAATGCCTTCTTCATGTCCTTGAGCACAATGTAATCAGTGTCCTTTATCGGCGATTTAGTTGTGCTCGGCGGCACAACGCTGGCCCCGCCCGCCACATCCTCGGGCTTCTTTTGTACGCCCGAAATGTGCATGCCGGATAAATAGAAGCAGGCGGTGGCATTGTTCATGTCACAACTCTTTGTTAGAAACTGCAAGCCCTTTAATGATAATAATAATAGATATTATTGTATATGTGGTAATTGCCCAAGTTATTGTTATTGTGGCTGCACTCACCTTGGGCACATTTCTGTCAATCTCTTTGGGCATTGAGCGCGAAACCAGCAACAGGCCAGAATGCAAACAGGCATCCGAATCATTTAGGTTGCAGCCCTTCTCATAATATTGATAGGCGACGCGCGGTTCGCCTTTGCTGCCACTTTTGCCCTTGCCCAGAAAGCTATAGTTGCCATATTTATAGCAGGATTTTGCATAACCATAATCGTCACATGTCGATTTGTATACTTTCGATGCCTTCTCGAAGTCCTTCTTAATGCCCTCCAAATAATCACCGAGAAGATGGCAAACTGTAAATAGAAATTATAATTTTCAACTTTTATTTTTCTTTCCGCAATTTACTCTTGTTCTGTAAGCAAATAAAAAAAGAAAAAGTTCTTCTGTTTTGTAATTAAATTACGCTACCAAAAAAGAAAAAAAAACCTAGGTTAGAGCACACATTGTTTTTGTTGCGGTTTGCTGTTGTTGTTGTTGTTGTTGCAGCCACTCGCAGACTGGCCGCCTGTTGTTGTTGCTATTTACCTTCCGGTTTCTTTTCCGAATAGCAGCCAAAGCGATATTCAACGCCCAGCTTCTCTACATACTCCTTGACGTCAGACTCCTTTTTTAAGTCGTAGGCCATTGTGTTTTTGTTTAACTATGATATATACAAAAATAAAATATAACAGTCAGTTTTGTCGATGCCTCTCTGGATGTTATGTTGCTGTAGCGGCTGTGTTTTTGTTGTTGCTGTTGTTGTTTCTGCCTACTTTTTTTCTACACTGACAAGTAGTGCTGGAAAGTACAGAATGCGATTCGTGCTATCGATGTTATCGATATGGGTGTACGCGGTCACACTGTGTCAGTTTTAAACTTGGAGCGTCATGTATAAGTGTGATATTTGTCAAAAGAAAAGTAGCAATAATGAAAATGACAATGATCAGGATGCGCTATTGTACGGCGAGTGGATGAGGAAACAAAATGTGACAGTGCACTATTATTGTCTGGTAGATACGCACAGCTCCGATAATCGATTGACATCATATTAAAGTATTTCTGTTTTTTTGTTTTTATTTCCAGTTGCTATCGACAAATTTGGCACAACGCGGCGGCAACGCCGCTGGAATTTTGGGTTTTCTGGTGCGCGACATCCGCCAGGAGGCAGCCGCTGCCCAGCAGCGGAAATGTGCATTCTGCAAGGAGACAGGTGCCAGTGTGATTTGCTACATGTGTCGCATTGTTTTTCACATGACGTGCGGCTTGGAAAACCGTTGCATTTCTCACTTTTGCGATGAGTTTCGCAGCTACTGTGAAAATTGCACGCCACTCGATGCCTATAAGCGGCAGCTGCTCGCCGATCCACCAAAGGATGCTCATTGCGCCATTTGCTTTCGTGTCATCTCCCCATTTGTGCTCCACAATGTCGCATATGGGGATTGCTGTCGCAAAGGATTCGCGCATCGCAGCTGCATGCGTCGCTATGCGCTCGCCTCCGGCTACTATTTACGTTGTCTGTGGTGTCGCGATAAGAAGTTCCACGACACGATCCGATTACAGTCGGTCTTTGTGCCCGATCGCGATGCAACGTGGGAGCGTCAAAAGAATGCGTACCGTGAACTTCACAGGACGCGTTTGCGCTGCGATATGGCGGAGTGCCTCTGTCCAAACGGTCGGGATTACTGTCGGAGCACGTGGACCATTCAACTTTGCATAATGTGTGCGGCGACCGGAACGCATCTGAAATGCCGTGTGGGCACAATGCGTTTATCCCGTGCCCTGCACTCGGAGGTCACAGATTACAAGTGCATGTCCTGCATCGAGGTGGAACGGAAGCTAGTCCAATCCCATATTGTGCAATCACCACCGACAGATGAGCATATTGATAGTTCCTTCTATATGACCAAACGATGCTGTGAACTAAGCCTTGCCATGGACGATGATTCGCCAGCGCAATCCGATGATGACTCCACATACAGTGCCAGCATCATAACAGTTGTTGCCTCGCAAAATCAGATACAGGGACCCATGCCACAGCTGTCACCACAACCACAGCTACAAACACCAGAGAATCAAATGCCAGCTCAGTCAGAATCAAGCGTAATTGAGCTCTCCGATTCGCAGCCGAACGCCTCACAGCAGCTGAGGTGCGCTCTGCAGACGCCTCTGCTGCTGCATGAGTCCTTCACCAGCGGCGATCACTTCTATCTGGTTGTCTACGAGTACAATGAGCAGCTGTCCGATCCATGCACGGGCACCTGCACATTGCGCTTCGCTCAGGACGATAAACGACTCAAGGATCGCACGGAGGAGACACTCCTGCAGCTGCAGTTGACCGAAGCGGACATTTGGTTTAGGGACACCAATCGTGGCCATTACGATAGAATCGATAAATATAGCATCAGGAAATAACTGTTTATATATATCGGCCTCAATCTGTTCAACAGGCATCTTTTGTTTGATTTTTGGCAAACATATTTGCATTCATCAATTGACTCTTGAAGAGTCACAGTCGTTGAAGATTTACAATTATTTACCCACTTTCAGATTACAAAATTTAGATAGTCACAATTAAGTGTCAACAAATTTTCTATTACAATTAAAAACAAAATTACATTTAGAAAAATCTCTGCTATGCTTCTCTGTGGCTAAAATCAAAGAGTTTGGGTATCACATCGCCACACTTGGCCGAGATTTTGATGTCGGCCAAGTGATCCGCTCGCGTCTCACCAATATTGACAATGGCCACCGGCAGCTTAAGATCCTTGGTCTGCAGCACAATGCGATAGCCGGAGAAAACTAAAAGGCTGGAGCCGAGCACCAGCAAACCATCGCTGGTGTACACCATTCGGGCTATGGTCTCGAGACGATCCTTGGGCACACTATCGCCAAAGAATACAATTTCTGGCTTGAGATGACCGCCGCATTGCGGACACGGTGGTATATGGAAATTCTCAATATAATCGAGGGGAATCTCAACATCGCCATCGGGTCGTATCATATCGGGTGCATCCTTAAACATCGGATTCAGTGTGGCGAGTATGCTTTGGAACTCATGACGATCGCAGCGATAATCGCAGCTCAGACATTTCACCACATAGCCACTGCCGTGCACCTCGACGACGCTCTTGGTGCCCGCTTTCGTGTGCAGCCGATCAACGTTCTGGGTGACCACAGATTGCAGGCGAATCTCCCGTTCGAAGCGGGCCAACGCATGATGTGAACTATTTGGCTGGGTGCTCGAAAAATTTGGCCAGCCAACAAAATTGCGGGCCCAATAGCGTTTACGCACACTGGCCGACTTTAGGAACTCGCCATGCTGAATCGGTTTGTGATTGGTGCGCGCATAAAGCCCAACGCCAGCCGAACGATAATCGGGTATACCTGCCAAAACAATTATCGCTATATTATATATATATATTTATTTATAAAGAAATTAGCGTGTCTTACCTGATTCTGTTGAGATGCCAGCACCCGTTAGGACCAATATATTTGGTTTCGACAGCAGAAAATCCTCCAAACGTTTTATGTCGTCCTCTAGCACTGGCTTGTGCTGCGGCACATATTGCTGCCGGATAACGCTGCGACATCGAAGAACGCCTCCCAGTCGCATTGTATAAGTTTCGCTTCAAACACAAGCAAAATTAATTTTTTTTTATATTTTCATCTTAGCAAAAAAAAGACATGTCCAAGAACTTTTTATTACTTTATGATTATTTTTATAAAATTGTCCTTATGCTCGAAAGCGAATATTTCAATTATAGCGCTATGTTATAAAATCGAAATTAAGTGTTTTTGTGTTTTTTGTTTGTATTTTGATGAACAGCTGAGCGTACATCTTGTGGCATTTTGCATCACTAACAACTGCCAACTGACATCGATAAAAGAATGTGATCGATGTTTTGCACAACGACTGCATTGCGACTGTATCGCACGAGTGACGATAACAGCAGCGCTTACACGCTTTCTCATCCCTATGCAGCAGCGGCCGCAGTGGTGAAAAATTTAACAACGTCCTTTTTACGTGTAGTTTTTAATTGCATATGCATGTAAAACTTGCATATCGATACGCCAAGGATTCAACACACACACACACATGTGAAAGTGCTTGAACGGGCACAAGCACATTTGGATAGCGACGCGATCACATATATTCCCCCATCCCTACCCCTGCACCCACATATCCAATCCACAAATATCGTACACGATTCCACATTCACTCCAAGAGTTGTGCTTGTGTGTGTACTTGTGTGAGTGTGTTTGTGTATGCGTGTGTGTGTGTGTGTGTGTGTTTGTGTCGGCTTCAATTTGCACGCACGCCAACAACAAAACTACAAAAATATAGGTATTTAGTCTAAAAGGCGCAAAACATAAACGAACAACAACAGCAAGTGGAACAACAAAAAAACTGGAACAACAACAACTGGAACAGCAACAAGATGTCATATCCACCGCGTGCACCGATGCCATATATGAATGCATCGATACCACCGCCGCATGTAAGTTTTTAGTTCTTATTTCTAGCTGTTTTTTTTTTCCTCTTGCTCTCTCTCTGTCTTAATTTGATGCAAAAGGAATTTGTATTAAATTTGTTTGTGATTTGCAGCTGATTCCCCCGCCACGCAGTTACCGCAATTCAGCGACGATCAGTTCACAGCCAACAGTTTATCATAGACCGCCGGAGCCGCAGCCACAATTTCGTGGTCCCGTCATCACCGTCTTCGTTGGGAACATTAGCGAACGTGTACCGGAATCGCTGCTCAAGCGCATCCTTGCCGCATGCGGCGTCGTCATCAACTGGAAACGTGTCTCCACATTCGGATTCTGTGAATTCGAGTAAGCTCAACTTGACTTGACTTCTTGCCAAGATTAAACTTTCTCCTTGTCTATGGTAATACGATTTGACTTTTGTTGTTGTTGCAGTGGACCGATTGCGGCGATGCGAGCAGTGCGGCTGCTGAGCGAACTGGAGATCGATGGCAAGAAACTGGTCGCCAAGGTGGATGCAAAGAATAAAGTGCTCATTGAGGATTACAAGGAGAAGGAGTGCAAAAATGGCAGCGAAGGCGGTCCCAATGCCATGCTGGATGAAAAGACTGAGGATGAATATGCGACCAATCAGATGCACGATCTGCTCGAGGAGCACAAGCACGAATTCGAGGGATTCGATGGGACAAATCGTGGTGATCTCTACAGCAGCAGCAACAGCAATCGCAAGAAGACGCGCCGCGGCGAGGAGGATCTGAAGATCAAGTCACTTAACGATAATGCACTCGAGGAGGAGAAACGCAATTTGATAAGTAGCGAAATTGGCAAATTCCGGAAGCGTGCCGAGGCCGATGAGCATCGCAAGGAGCTCGAAAAGGAGAAAGAAAAGGAGAAACAGCTGGCCACCAAGGAGAAGGAGAAGGAGCGCGAACGGGAACGCGAGCGTAAAAAGCAACGTGAAACTGAACGCAAAACCAGCAGCAGCAGCAGAAGCGATGCTAAATCCTCCTCCTCCTCCGCCGCAGCTGGCGCCGCCACTGTCACTGCTGCTGCTGGTGCTGGTCCTGGTCCTGGTGTCGTTCCCTCCTCGAGCTCGGGCAGCACAAATAATACCAACAACAGCAACAACAATAGCAGCAACAACAACAATACCAATAACAACAATAACAATGCCGGCAGCGAGGTGGACGAAGTGGTGGTCATCAATGACAAGGAGCCGAGCAAGGAGCCGGTGGTGAGCAGTCGCAGCCGCAAGGAGTCCATAGTCACCATTGATGTGTCGCCAGTGCGCAAGGATCACAAGGACACACACAAGGATGTACACAAGGAGCGTAGCGACAACAACAACAAAGACAGTCGCCGCCGTCGCTCCAAATCCCGCACCAAGGAACGCGATCGTGAGCGTGAACGCGAACGGGACAGGGAGCGCGAGCGCGAAATGATGCGGGAGCGTGAGATGCGCGAGCTGCGCGACAAGGAGCGCGAACGAGAACGAGAACGGGATCGGGATCGAGACCGGGAACGGGAACGCGATCGGGACAGAGAGCGCATCGAGATGCGTGAACGGGACAGAGAGCAGCGGGAGCGGGAGCGTGAACGGGAGCGCGAGGAGAAGATCGTGAAGCCAGTGCGCGATGCGCGTCGAGAAAAGGAAATGGAGGAGGAGCAGCGCGAGCGCAAAAAGGCCGACAAGAAGGCCAGGGAAAAGGAATCGGCCTACCAGAATCGCCTCTCCAACTGGGAGATACGCGAGAAGCGCAAGTCCAAGGAGAACGAAAAGGTAGGCGGGTTGCCAATTCGGATTTAAATACTATATCAATCATATTATTATAATCATACTATTAATCAGATAACGTTATATAATTTTCAAAAGGTTTTTGATTATGTTTAATTGCAACTTGATTCAAATTAATTGCCGAATAATGTCAATTTAATACAAAGTCAGAATTATGGGGGAATTCAATTTTAGTCACGATTCACGATTCGATTTTAAATATAATATTAATCATCTTATTATTCAGATAACGATATATTATTTTCAAAATGCTTTATTTTTAATTGCAACTTGGGCTCAAAGTAATTGCCGAACAAATTTCAATTAAAAATTAATACAAATTCCGAAAAAAAAGCAAAAAGAAAAGAAGAGATTAATATGAGATCAATATATCCGACTTATGAGCTACAAATATATGTGAGAGAGAAAGGAAGAACGGAAGAAAGACAGATAGAGACACATAAACACCTAATTAATAAGCGATTTTGAAACTCTTGGCATATTCAAAAACTAAGAAATTCCAAAAAATATATTCTTTATTTATGTGTTTTTTTTTGATTTGACATTGCAGTATCGCTTGAAGGATCTAATGAGGCAGGATGAGCGCGAAAAGGACGCAAAGCGGCTGAAGGAGTTCGTCGAGGATTACGATGATGAGCGCGACGACACGATGTATTATCGTGGACGGGAACTGCAGCTGCGTCTGGCGGATCGTGTCCGCGAAGCGGATGCCGATTCCAAGGATCGCGAAAAGGAGGCCGCCGAACTGTCCGAATTGAAGAATAAGATATTCAGTGGAGATTTTGAGAATCCATCGCTGGAATTCGAGAAGGCGCGTCGCGAAATCGAGAAACTCTACGAGCCGCGCATCCTCATCAATGTCAATGTGGAGGCGGCGCAGCGACGCAAACAGGACGCGGCACACACACAGCATACACACCAGAAGGATCAACTGCAGCAGCAGCAGCAACACAAGCATCAGCAGCATCATCAGCAGGAAATGGCCGATGCCCTGGATGATGATGATGATGACTTGGACAGCGGTGCAATGGCCGCTGGTCCGAGCGGATCGGGTGTGCTGCATAAGCCGCCGCCATCCGAGGATTCCATGTCGACAATCGATGATCGCGCCTCCATGGCGGACACCGCATCCAATGCCAGTGGCTATTCCTCCCATCCCAAGACCAGCAACAACAACAACACCACCAGCAACAACAACAATCAGGCTGGAGAGAGTGTCAGTCGGCAGAATAGCGAATCGAGAGATTCACTCTCCAACATCCACACACCCACAATGAATGCCATGGACAACGAGCACGCATCCTCCGGCGGCGCTACGTCAGCCTCTGCAGCGGCGGCAGCTGCTGCTGCTGCGTCCGCAATGAGCATGCCGGTCATCTCGCTCACGCTGGGCAACAATCTCAAAAAGAAAATGATCGAGACGACGGGCGTGTTTGTCAACGACGATGACAATGACGACAACATCAATCCCAAGAAGCGTAAGCTGGTCCCCTTGGGTGAGTACTGAACAGTGGAGAGTGGAGCATAATAAACCATATATGTGAGAAAGAGAGAGAGAGAGAGAGAGCAAGACGGCAATCAGTTACAATCTGACAGAACATTTACGATACTCAACGCGTGGGCTCTTTGCTTAAATATCATGTGTAGAGCAGGATAGCAATCAATTACAATCGAGAGAATTACGTTCATTCCTTACGATATTCAATTCCTTTTGTACGCTCTCATAACGCACACTATCGCTGAATGGCTTTCACCACTTGCCAAATCCAAATGTAAATGACAACGTTAACATGTTGATTTTCTTTAATAATCCTTTAGATCAGCTGCATACTTCATTTAGAAAGTGTCAAATGTGAATTGTGTTAATTAGATGTGTAAACTAAGAAATGTAAGCAATCACTTTCATTTGCTCTCAGCGCTCTTAAGTCGCCTATAACGGCATAAAAAAGAAACATTCATTAATTTTTCAAATATGGCAACACTGCAAAGAATATGAATTTCTTGCAGGTACTTGCTCTCTCTCTCTCTCTCTCTCTCTCTCTCTCTGTGTGTACAGTTAAAAGAACGATTAACAATGTTTGGATGTGTTTTTCTCTCTTGTAGATTACGATGACAATTTGAGCAATAGCACAACAACCGTTAGTGCACCACAAACGGCTGCGGAGCGCCAAAGTTCTGCTGTATCAGCGGCGACAGCTGCTGCCGCCGCCGTTAGCCAAAAAATTGCCAATGCCAGTGGTGCAGCTGGTGCCGGAACTGGTTCAACTTCCGCCACTTCCGCCGGTAGTGCCGGTGTGAAAGCAAGCGGACAAAATGCTGGCAAA
This sequence comes from Drosophila silvestris, assembly GCA_035043445.1. Classification (NCBI taxonomy): domain Eukaryota; kingdom Metazoa; phylum Arthropoda; class Insecta; order Diptera; family Drosophilidae; genus Drosophila; species Drosophila silvestris. The sequence goes on from JAWNMZ010000016.1 coordinate 834,638, forward strand.
CATGGCGGCAGCGGCAACAACAAGCACGCTAAAAACGAGACTACATCTGCGTCAGCGGGGAGCGGCGATGGCACAGGTGGCACCGGTGGCACAGCAGCAGCAAACACCAAAAAGGATGAGAATGGTGCCAAGGTGCAGGATGAGAAGCGTCGCCACATAAAGAGCATCATTGACCGGATACCCACACAGAAGGAGGACCTCTTCAATTATAAACTCGATCGCAACGAGGTCGACAGCGGTCTAATGGAACGCAAAATCCGTCCGTGGATCAACAAGAAGATCATTGAATATATTGGTGAGCCGGAGCCGACGTTAGTTGACTTCATATGCTCCAAAGTATTGGCCGGCAGTCCGCCTCAAAGCATACTGGACGATGTCCAAATGGTAACTAAAACACAAACCAAACCAAATTCACCTCTATAAATATATCGATAACTAACTCGTTCTGTCTCTCTCTCTCTCTTTGTTTTTGGCGACAGGTGCTGGATGAGGAGGCTGAGGTGTTTGTTGTAAAAATGTGGCGGTTGCTCATCTACGAATTGGATGCCAAAAAGAGTGGCATCGATGGCAAATAGTGACCAAATCAGCAGAGAGACATTGCTATAAGTTTAAGTTACATTTGTAATTTGCCTAGACACTATTCAAAAACCTAAAAAAAACGATAAATCCAACCACACTATGAATATATAATGTGTACATAAAAAGAGGGCGTACGGCTGGAGTTGCTATTTTTTCACAGCGTCAACTATTTCGATAGCGATAGCGATTAATTGCAACAAACAAACAAACAAGCAAATTCATCGATAATGTAAATACACTCTCACAATACACACACCGAACACACACGGAACGAAATGAAAAGAAAAACACCAATCAAAACGATAAAATTAATAACAATAATCGTGCTCCTTGTACATTTCTATCTACAGTCGATTCTTCTCATTTGTCATTTATCATTACTTATTTTTCTTTCTCTATTTTGCGGTAAACAATGTACAATGAATGTATATCTACGTTTTTTTTTCCATATCAAATTAAGTGAAGTTCTTGACTTGAATGCAGAAATGTCTTCAAATAAATAATAAATAAAAAAGAAACAAATTATAAAACTATGCCATGAAGAGTAGTACACAACGAGAAAGTGAGAGAGAACGGGGATCGAGCCACAAGTTTGAAATCCATTTGGCGATCTTGGACAGTGGCGTAAATTGTAGTTGTCAAATTTGAATTTAATGTATGGGATAATTATATATTTACAATTAAGAAGGTACATTCAACATTTGCGTCGTATTGCTTACCAAAACCTTAAGGGATATGTGAGATGGCATTGTGATTAGACGACTTTATGCTTATGCTATTGAAACGTTTTTTTTTGTTTTTAAATAAATATACATTAGGCATTTTACACAGAATTGGTAATTTGAAAGAACCCCAAAGAATCAACAATAGCATGTCGAAGGACTTGAATCGATGTCTTGCTCATTATCTATAGTCAGCCCGTTGGAGGAAGTACCGTTGCTAAAATATTCCGACGAAACAATCTAAAAAAAAATTACAAATATTAGTCAGCTTTCAATATGAGTATTATTGAAAAGTTTCGCACCTTTTCGACAATATCCTTGAACGCATCGCTGACAAACTGATCGCATTTGGCCGATGTCTCAATGAAGAGAGCGCGATGCTTGCGTGCGAATTTGCGGCCCTCCTCGCGATCAACAACACGTTCCCGATCGATTTTGTTGCCAACGACAATGATGGCTATGTTGGGATTGTCGCTATAACTGTCCAGTTCGGCGAGCCACGCCTCCAGTTTGACGAGAGACTCCCGACTGCTGATGTCGTAGACGAGAATCGCGCCCAGCGCCTTGCGATAGAAACTGGGTGTTAAGCTGCGAAATCGTTCGGCGCCAGCTGTGTCCCACAATGCCACCTTGTAGTCTATGCCATCCACATTCATCACGGCGCTCTTAAAGTCCATGCCAATTGTGACGTCATGATTGTCATCGAATTTATTCTCAACGAACCGACGAATCAGACTGCAAAACGAAAGGAACAAAAATACTTTCGATCATGATGCAAAATAGACAAGGCAAAGCTCACAAGTGACTCAGTCAGTTATTGCAGAGCCATTCTCTGTTTAGGAGTCTTCTTCGCATGTGTTGACATTTGCGTGTGTGTGCGTGTGTTCGTGATAAATACGCAATAAAAATATTATAAATTTGGAATTTAGCTAGTTGCTTACCTGGATTTGCCAACGCCACTTTCGCCTATTATGAGTAGCTTAATTGCTCTGTCAGCCATGTTTGCTGTCTGCTGTATATTTATGTGTTGCGATTTATATTGTAATTTACAATTTGTTTATATACACGCCTAAGTTTAAACAAATTGCGGATTTGCTTTAGCTTTGAGGGGGCTCTGGGTTAGGTATGCTGGCGTTGCCACCGTGTCGCATTTAGCAATATTGCTCCACAATTGAAACATTAAAATGTGGCAGTGCTGAGCAACAGTAGTAGTGTTGGAAAACATGGCTGAACTACTGTCAAATGTCAAAAAATCGGCATTTGTTTGCGTTGAAGCAGCCCTCGTTCTGTTGCACACCGCCCTAGTTCTTTCTTTTTTGACGTGACCAGCGAGAAAAATGGTTGGTGCCAAAATCTCTGTGAATTTTAATCCGAAAAAAATAAAGCACATCCGTAGCTAAAATAACAAGCAAATGTATGAAACACCATACAAATTGTGCATATTTAGTGTGTGATTTATTATTTTTTGTGTGTATCAAACGAATTACTCATAATATTCTTCTGTATTCTGTGTACAGGGTAAAATCAAGTGCTCCGAATTGAGAACCAAGGACAAAAAGGAGCTCACCAAGCAATTGGATGAGCTCAAGAATGAGCTGCTCAATTTGCGTGTGGCCAAAGTCACCGGCGGAGCCCCATCCAAGCTCTCCAAAATGTAAGTTCTGCTCGGCAAGCAACAAACAACAAAATGCGACTAATTTGATTGTTTATTTATATTTGAATTGGATAGTCGCGTTGTGCGCAAGGCCATCGCACGCGTCTACATTGTGATGCACCAGAAGCAGAAGGAGAATCTGCGCAAGGTGTTCAAGAACAAGAAGTACAAGCCACTGGATCTGCGCAAGAAGAAGACCCGCTCCATGCGTAAGGCTCTGTCGCCGCGCGACGCCAACCGCAAGACGCTGAAGGAGATCCGCAAGCGTTCCATCTTCCCGCAGCGCAAATTCGCCGTCAAGGCATAAAGAAAAAAATGCAGTGTTCTTGTTACTATCTAATTACTGCTAGTGTGCGCTAAGAATTCTCCTGAAAACAACAAAACAACAACAAATGCGAAAGGAATAAGAATAAAACCATTTTTTTTTGAAATGTGATTTAAATATTATGTGTATATATATATGAAACGCTTCTATATGTTTCTGTTTGTGTGTGTGCGTGTAAGTGTGCTCTCTTTGAACAGTTAAGCAATTAGTATTCAGTTGTCAAGCAAAAACACGAACTAAAGAGAAGAATAGTAACAAGTGAACACGCAGCAGCGAAAAAATCCCATTACGATTTAGATTCGTAATCTATACTTTGCAGACGGTTTATAATCACAAGCAATCACATTACATGCCGCCGTGCAGAAAGTTTACGTTGCCAAAAGCTTTTTATGCGCTTTACAGGCTCGCACAGCTTTTTTGTTGCTGAAGCTTTCGCGAAGACAAGTTTGTGCTTGACTTAGAAGCTCCAGCATACAACTCTTAATACATGCGTATTCCTATGTAATGCATTGTATGCATACAGAATGCATTCGGTAATGAGCGGTCATTGACTATTTTGCTACTGGGAAGTTGTTCTTTTCTTTTTTTTTTGGCTCGCATTGGAGCAAATAGAGGAGTACAAACAGACAGAGCAGAGCAAATGAGCATTCGCAGCTAAAACACTTGAAATGCGCACATGGTCCTGTGATTTGATCCAATGAAACCTGTGGCTGTCATTGAGTTTATTTTTTATTCTCAGTAGGCTCTGCAGTTTGTGTTTTATTTTATGTTCAGTACATTTGACTTGGCAAGCTGAACGGTGCAGACGAACACTAATAATTTTGTAAATCTATAGAAATAATAGCAAATGGATCCCAATAACGAAATGGCCATTAATGTGCAGTCGAAAAATGTATCGAAGAATTTGTCGCGCATCAATGTGCTCTCCTGGGTAAATGAAAAAATGGAGACGAAAATCCTGAAAGTCGAGGAGCTCTGCACCGGTAAGTATGCAGGGATGCCAAACACCAAAAACCAAAATCTATCGCTTTACGAGCGTTTCATCGCAAATAGGCGCTGTCTATTGCCAACTTATGGACATGCTATTCCCGGATGCGGTGCAAATAAGGCGCATCAAGTTTCTGGCCAATCAGGAGCATGAATTCGAACATAACTTTAAACTGCTGCAGGTGAGCTTCCAGAAGAAGTTGGTGCGCAAGGAGATACCGATAGAGCGTCTGGTCAAGGGTCGCTTTAAGGACAACTTCGAGTTCCTACTTTGGTTCTACAATTTCTTCAACGCCAATTATAAGGGTCAGGCCTACAATGCCAGCGTTGCCCGCAACGGTGTCTCCATGGGCTATGGTCAGAGCGTCTCACTGAAAAGTCTCAATACACGCCCCTCTTTTGGCATCCGTCTCAATCAGGAGCGCAATCGCAAGCCAAAGAAGGATAATGAGACTGAGTCGAGTGAGCTGCAGATCATGCTGCTGCTCAATATTCAACTGGAACGCAATGTGTTCGAGACAAAGATGCTCAAAGTGAAACAGATCTGTGAGGCTAATCGGCAGAAGCATGCTGATCTAACCAATCAGATACTCGAGGTTATCGATGAGGATGATATCACAGGGTCATTAACATTGGAAGATGCTCAATGCCGATTGGCAGGATCAATACAAGAATAGGAAGCGTTAATTTCTTCTGTCTGACACACACACGCACACGCACATCCGTCTTGCACTGCACAGGAGCAGCTGAGTCGCATTTAAATATAAAATTGTTTTGTTTTTGTTCCCGAATAAAATAGGCTTCCATTCGATATGCATAGCAAAGCACAGTTTATAGAACACATACAATACTATAATACAATGTATAATCAATGCCTTATTATGGCCCACAGCATATTGGCAGCAGCGGTTACTTATTTTCCTTGACTGGTCAACTCCTGCATGGGCGATTTGCGGTATCTGGTTCTACGTTCCCTGTAGCAGATTGCATATGTGCAGCTTAGCTTATTCAACTTATATTTTTTCTATACGTTAACCCTCTGGTTTGCAATGGAACTTTACCATTAATATATAAAAAATTTAAAGCATTATGCGATGCATTTTATTTGAGTCCTAAATGCCTGGATAAAAAACGTATTTTCTGATTTTGAATTATAGCTAATTCCATAAAAAGTTTTTGGCTATTTAGATGACCCCATAATCTTTGAATACAGTATAATATGAAATCGAAATCTCCCAAAAGTATACGTCAATTTTTTGTTTGCATGGAATTTAGACAATGCAACAACCTAATTTGCGCCACTGTTGCATGCACCTCCAGCAACCTGCTAGGAAAGTCGGGCGGAATGATCTTTATTAATGAGTCATACCAAGTATGGTAAATGAAGTTAAATACAACAGCTATAGATTAAATATATTATTTCTCTTTTATTTGTTTCACTTATGCACTCTCGAATATAGTAATTAATATACATAAATTAAAAAATTACATATATATCATATAAATACATATATATATTTGTATATGTGTATATTATATTAATAAGTAGTTAATTGTCGTGTATTGCAAATTCGAATACAAAAGACTCATACTGAATATGTTTGGCACTTTTGGTCAATACTATTCTTTTGAACAGCATGAAACAATGGCGTGCTGCGAATGACGCCCGATAATTCCTTTGAGTTTTTGCTTTGGTGATAGTTTCTACTTGGCATCGGTGACAGCGGCTCGCCCCAGAACTTGAGCAATGCGAATATCTTGTAATAGGCAACTCTAAAACGGTCAGAAGAATTTTTAGTTTAGATTAATCAGCATAATTGAATCTTTCATAATGCTTTAGTCGCACCTGTAGTTCCGATTGCTTGCCGCATAGATAATCGGATTAATGACGCTGGAGGCCCAGGCCATCACAGAGGCAATGATGTGCAGCCAGGGATAGGAGGTTTTGCGCTCATCATCGACAACGTTGGCCAGCATCAGCGGCAGGAAAGAGATGAGGAAACATAAAAATATGGTGACCATCATCACCGTCAAGCGATTATCCTCGCGCGCCTTACGCGTACTCGTCGTCGTCACATAGGAACCGGATGCTGATGCTGTTTTAGCGGCACCGGCGGCGCCAATTTGAAAATTATCATGACTGCGTATCTTTTTCCTCTGATGCAGCACGGTTATATAGATACAGGAATACGATATGATGATAACCAGACAGGGCAACAGGAAGCCAATCAGGAAGAGCGTTTTCTTAATCGATTTGCCCTCCTTTTTAAGTATTGTGCACGAGAAGGTTGCCTCGTCGAGACCCATCTCACCCCATATGCCCAATATGGGTGGCAGCTACAAGCAAAATGTATAATTATTTTCAAGTTTTGTAAACGATTTGTGTGTGTGCATTGTGAACAGCACTGCTTACCAGCAGTAGAAAGGATACGGCCCAAACGAACACCAGCTGAAGCGTTATCAACTTGGACTTATAGATCTGTGAGTATCGGCTATGGCAGGCAATGAGTATATATCTGCAAATTAAGATAAGAGCACATCATGTATTTATATCTATATGAATTTGACTTGACATGCGTTCCTAAATCCTACCTATTTAGCGTAATGCCCACCATGCTGAGCAGGGAGACGGCGACATTGCCATAGAAGATAACCGGAAAGATCTTGCACAAAGTGCTCCCAAATGTCCAGCTCTGTAAAATGGGAATAGTAAATGTATAAATGTAAACAAATTATGCACAAAAATTTACAAGCAAATTGCAAATACCTCCTGAAAGAAACGCACGGCTGTCAGTGGCAGGCTGAAGGAGCAGAATAATAAATCGGATATGCTCAGGGATATGACAAAGGCTGTTGTCGCATGTTCGCGTATCGTTGGGCTCTTTAACAACGCCAGCAATGTTATCAGATTGCCTGCAATTACACAATAAACATATAGTCATATATATATATATATATAGAATTCGACTTACCGAACACGCCGACGATCACAAAAACACAGGCACTGATGGCAGCGAAGAGCGTTGCGGAATGCGGATAAATAGACTGTGTGGGGGCATCCATGCTGTAGTAGGGCGAAAAATTATGAATATAAATTACAAATTATTCAAATGATTCAATAAGATGCGCTCCACACAGATATTAATATCGTTAGGTCAGACAGTGGCTTGAGGATAGCTGGTTATAATTTGAAAATAATTCGAATTGGATACGAATGCGTTGAAAGCATTACTATTATCACTAAATGGCAAAACTCTAAGAACCCGTATTTTATATGATCACAGTACATTTAATCTGCTTCCTTTTTTATTGCTTATTTTATTTTATTATATTTTTTTTTTAATGCGTTCGTTTTGTTCCATTTCGTAAATTGCTATCATTCGTTGTACGTTCAAATTTGTTTGTGAAACAGGCAAGATGTAAGCGCTATCAGCTCCAGTTACGCTCATTTTTATGCCTCTTCTCGTATATATTTTTATGACCAATTCAAATTGTTGTCAAACGCAATAAAACTGATAAGCCAGAAAAATGCGGAGGAAACAAAACAGAAGTGACTATTTTTGAGATAAGTCAGAGCCTTTACAACGATTATGATTCAAATTAGCAACAGATAACCATCCAATAAATACAGAAGCACTTGAGTTCATTTTAAAATCAGTTTAAAGCCATCATATTCTATAATGAGTCAATAGTTTATAGAAAAAAAGCACTTGAAGAAACACTTTAAAATTAAGTAACGTATACATAGTAAATCAGAAATATTGTAAGAAGTATAACAAAAAAAAACAACCCAAATTAATCTTATAAACATGGATAATAAATAGTCGAAAGTCAGTCAAATGTTATTACAATCGTACCTTGTACAAAATAAAAATGAAGAAAAACCAAAGTAGAAACAAATTGTTTTATTATATATCTTTTTTATAACTCTTAGTCTAACACATGTTGCAAGAACCGAACTAACCGAACTTGGCGACGCGCGGCTCAGCAACGAAATGTGGCAGCAAGCACAATGAACGAGTGAACAATAAAAGAGTAGAGTAATGAAAACTGAAATTTTCAATTAAGCTCTGTTTTTGTGTTTGTTTGTATTTTTTCTTTTTATGTTTGACACTCTTTGTGGGTCTTGTTGGTGCTGTTGTTGTTCTTTTTGTTATTATTGTTGTGTGGTGCGTTTTTGTGCAGCTGAAAGATAACAAGATAGCTAACTGGCAGGTCGGTCGATCTGACAGCGTTTCAACTGTTTTGCATGCCACACAATTTCATTTATTTAATATACTTCATGCTCTTTATTTATATTTGGATCGCTTGAATTAAAAAGCGCCTTGTTACGCATTTAACAGCGATTTCCGGTGACTCTTCCCACCATCAACTATCAAACCACCACCACCACCAAGCAGAGCAAACAGCAACCAGCAGCACCACTGTGTGGTTCTTCAAATGCAGGGGCTGCCCCTGCTTCCCCCCGCACTCCCCCACTCACCCCCTCTCTCTCTTTCGGCTTCCATCAGCGATTTTTTTTTTTTTTTTTTTTTGGGTTCTGTTTGAATTCTTGGGGGTAAAATGTGCGGCCCGCTTTCATGCATGATCAACATGTGTGTTGTGTGTTTGTTGTGTCTGTGTGTGTGTGTGTGTGTGCGTGTGTGTTTTTGCTCTTCTTCTTATTGTTGTCTTTCTTTTTAATGCCCTGTATAAACATTGAAAATATGCATGTAAAGTTGTTCAACAATCAGACAAAGACATAGTCTTCTTAGCAAAGTAAGGACATAGGAAATCTGCAGTTCTTTCAGTTGATCTCAAGGATTGTAGTTGCTGGCTACATCAGAATTTAATATATATGTAGATATATATATATATATAGGCTACATTTTAATTGAAAAATAGGCATATCTGCTGCCTACGATGTATGTACAGGGTATCTGATAGTCGCTAACTCATTGAATGTTACTTGTTTCATTTTGAATTGGTTAGGGTATGAAACCATAATTTCAATCTGAATATGCACAAAATGAGTGCGTCTTCTTCCCCCTCCTCCTCACAAATTACTCCCCCACTTTAAAAATGTTGGGCCAGTGATATTAGAGATAAGCTGGCACATTTATGCATGATATACATATATATATGTATATATAATTTTATATATATATATATATATATGCATATGTTGAGCATAAGAACATTCTCCCTCTCTGTTGGGATTAGGATTGTGCTTGGGGCAAATTTTTGGGGTGATTCTTACGCATCGAGGGCTGCTCAGTTTGTAAGTCAGATATCAGATAACAGCACTTATACAAAGTCCAAAGCAAATTATATATAGAAATGAATATATTTGTGCCCTCTGTCTGATATGAACTAGTTTCTAAACGAAGCTTTGATTATGATACTGGGCACAGATGATTCATATAATGATGGATTATACGCGTCTATGATTATAAATCTATGAAAACCAGATGGCTTACATTATTTACGACCAAATGAATATGAATATCATGTGTCTAAAAAGATTTTCTTTGGGTCAGTGTAATTCCGCAGTTCAATTAAGTTCAAGTGTTATTTTTGGAACCACCCACGGCCTAAAAGTTTCTGTTGACATCGATTTTATGTTTATTGGCTTGTCTTATCGGAGATATCAGAGCTCAATTGATTCTTGAATTAATATTGAAACGCGCATTGACTTGAGACTTGAGCCATCGATCAAAGCAAAGCAAAACTGATTAAGCTATCAAATATAAAGTTATGTCAAGGGAATTTCAACCTTAGTGGGGTCTCTCATCAGCATTTCTTTCATATTTGTTTTGCTTTTCGTTTATTTTATTTTATGTACTTTTTTCTTTTTTGTATTCAAGACAAAACGAAAACTTTTGCTGACTAATCGAAAACCAAAGCCGAAGCGAATGACGCTTCTGTATACAAATATAGCTGTAGGTGCACGTTGGCAATTAGCTTATTTATAATATATTTATGATTATTATAATTATTACAGTGAACGCTCGATAGTTATAATAAAGCCTTGAATCAAAAATGTCCTTTTTAAGAATTTACATTTCGTAAAACATTTATAAAAACAACTTTAAAAAATATTTGCTCTGTTGTTGGATGAATTTGCAATTTAAATTTTAATTGAAAAATTTGTATTTTTGCTTACTTTAATATTACATTTTTTTAGCCAATTGAAATCAACTGCGAAACGAAAGCATTCACACTTTGCGAGCGGCTACTGTATTTATATTATAATTATTATATATTTATGCATATGCACCACAGGCCGGAACAGACAGTTGTATGAATATTGGGTTTTTTTTTATATTGAGCATGAGTCGAGCTAGCATTTGCAGCAAAAAGCTGCTGCTGTCTAAAGTCGCGGATGAATCATCATCAGCTGCTCTGCTTATTTGTTTGGCCAAAACATACAAAAAAAAAAGAAAAAGCAGCAATAACAACCACTGTGCAAAGGTGACAATCGTGTGTGGGCGACACAAGCTGCAGGCTATGAAACTCACTTGCAGGAGCCTGCACACAAAGAAACCAAAGTAAATAAGCAAACAAATTGGGGAAGAATAAAAACAAAATTAACAACAAAGTGAAACAGATGAATGTGAATTCATTTTGGTTGAGCACGATAAAAGTGGTTTCTCTGTGTGTGTGTGTGTGTATGTGTGTGTGTGTGCGGCTGCTGCTGATCTGCCAGAGAGCGAACGAGAGGGAGGGTGGAAAAGTGCATAGGAATCTTTTTGTAATGCAGCAGGCAAACAGCCGTTTGTTCTTTGTCATTGCAGAAACAATAGGAACTACAACTGTCGTTTGACTGCATGCGCAATGTTTCAAATTATATTTCGAAGCCACATATGCACACACACACACACGCAAAGAAACACATAATACAGCAACATACAAAGACACGCACACACACATGCATGCAAAGCCATAACAGTAGCTATTACATATTATTAACTGGTCAAGTTACGCTTACCCGCTGCTGTTGTTGTTGTTGCTGTTTGTTTTTGTTAGGAGGCAGCTGTGAAATTAGTTGAAAGGATTTTTAGAGCGCGCCACCATATATATTATTGTATTGCAATTGCATTTTGGTATGCTGTACGCAAACACATCGTTGTTTCACTGTCACAGCTTAAATCACAAACCAAAAAAAAAAATTATTTCAAATGTTATTCGAAATTGATGGGAAATTTCGATCAGACATTGTTATTCACGGAATGACACTTGTTTCGGTGTGTTTAGAGATCAATGGTGGCACGTGTTGGCTAATAAAACAAAATAAATAACGGTTGCTTGCACTGGCATCACTTTGACAACAAAAACGAGCGAAACTTTGAAATTTGGTGCATAAAAAAGAAGAGTACACGTCCGAATCTAGCGGCGAAACAACAACAAATGATGTTCGAGCTATGTTATGTTAAGCCGCTGTTGCTCTCGACTGACACTGTTAACCCCCAAGTGTGCGATCGATAACTGAGAGGTGACCAGTCGTTTATAAATGATATCATTTATTGCAATCGACACTTTTACAGTGCCATTTTGAGTAAGCTGATAATTGCAATTATTAACGGCCAACAAAACTAACTCTACGCAAATATTACTAACAAATTCAATATAATTGCCGGCCAATTATATTTAGACAGCCAACAAATAAAGCTCCGACCTGCATTTCGTTAGCCAAGCCGAAAAGGAAATGTAAGCGGAAACGGAAGTCAATTTGATTGCAAAATTATTATGATGCTAAAGTAAATGTATATTGCATTTTTTTGAGAAATGTTAAAACAATTTTTCATCATTTATTAACGTATTAATTTGCTTCGAAGACTTGCCGCCAACCATCATCCTGCAATTAAAACAAGTTTTCCCGATGACGTCATACATTTGCGGAATCTGGTTCAAAACTGTTACATTTACAAAACGGAGACTGTTCCATTTGCCGAAATGTGTGATGCAAAAGCGATTGTCTCTCAACCAGTTGTAACCAGTTGACTCTGATCTGTTTACATTAGTTTTATTTATTTATTTTTCGTTTTGTATTTTAGCCAACAAACATCCGCTTCCAGGTTTCAATCGTCTTTTGAGCATTATTTATGCGACAACATGAAGATTTTCGAAAAGTGAAACCCGGAATCCAGACAATAATCATTATACGGCCCACTGCACCAACTTAACTGTAACACAATTACAACTCCAGCTACCAACGTTTTAATACTTATTCTTAAATACATTTATTAATGCTCGAGGCAATATCTCAAATCTCGGTTAAGTTCGTCAACCTTTAAAAATGAAAATACAAGCAATACTTTTCAGCTTAACGAAAGGAAATATAATCTACCGGTTTTAATTAAGGCAAGCGCTATTCGTAAAAAACTCCCCACAATTTTAAAGTTAAAAAAATATTCGAAAAAAAAATCAAAGCAGCTCTTTGAACATCGCCAAAACCGGCCTTGCAGCCTTGTGGCATGCCACAGAAAGTCAATGGCAATTAAATGCTCGTTGGGGACACAGTTGCTTGAAGATATTTGCATTGATAAGAATCAAGACAGCCACAGGTGTTGCCTGTTCTAATTTGTAAATGAATGCACGGATTGACAGCACCTGACAAGCGGACTTGAGTTGCCTTTAGTCATAAGAATGCATCGCATTTACCATCAGCATCTGCGTTGTGGCCACATGCGGCACCAGCTGCAGCGGCATGGCAAACTGCTAATGGCACAAATGCAACTAGCTCCAACGTCACCCGCATGCCCCCAAATCAGGAGACTAGTTGCAACAAAGTGATGCGGCACACGGCACAGTTTCCTCAACAGGGGCAGCTTTCACATCGTGGTGGCACCAGCTGAGTTTCAGTCTGTGCGTTAACCTCCATAACTAATGAAATATGCTTCGCAAAAAATAAAAACATAATATTTTGAATTGCTGCAACTGAAATAGCCAAGATTAACTGTTTCATATATTGATGTGGTTGTTTCCCACATTTATTTCCGATTGTGCAATATGGAAATGCTCGTGATTGCCCAATGCTGCAGTGGGATTCAGGCAGCCAGCGCTGTGGGATTGTATATCAGCAGGGGCAGCGGGCGCAACTGGTATGCCACAATTGCACCACAGTGGATACGCAGTGTTTACCAACAGGCGCATCAACATTTATGATGGCCTCCAGTAAACATCATTTTATTTGCCTTTTTTTGTTGTCATAGAGTCAATTGTGTTTTGCGCGAGCATTTTGTGGTGCTCGTGTCGCTTCCTGTTGCTGCCACGGGAGTGGCCAGCTCTAATGCGTCAGTGGGCCAGACTGCTGAAGCAGTTGCTCCATTATGAGAGCTGGCAACAGCGGTTGCGTCTGGCCAAAGGATCCGATACGTTCCTTCACCCTATTCATTGTCTCACTCAGTTGAGTGGGCTTCCATCAGCAATGAATATATGCTCCAAAAAATATCCAAAATCACAATTGATTCAAGTAGAAACTGCAGAAGCAAGAATATGTTTCTTCATCATAGGTTATTCGTATTTATTTTCAAACTAACTGAAATGCTTTTCATTTCGCTATGATAATTCTTATATTAAGATTAAATATATAAAATGTATATATATAGCGAGCGAGCTGCTTGCCAGGCTCACGGCATATCTGCAGTCTCTTGTGGAGCGGGTGAGTTATTCATTGACTTGGCTTTATTTCTAAATTGTAATTGTGATTTTTAGCCCATGCCCGAAACATTTTGGACATATGTACGCACTACTTATCGCTCCATTGTGGAGTTTACCGATAAGGTGGACGATGCTGTCTCGGGCACTATGCTCATAATCCTTTGGCAGCAATTTATATTTTGTCTGCCTGCAGCTGCCCAACAGCATTAAGTAAGTCACTAATAACTAATAATAATAATAATATATATATATATATAGGTACTTACTCCTACCATTCCTATGACCACTACTTTTTTCCTCACTGCCACACACTCTTCTCTCTTCCTTTCACAGACTTGTGCTGTTTCTTTCTTTTTCGTTTGTTGTTCAATTTATTATCTTGTCTCGCATTCGTAAACGTTTTTTTGGTATTGGTGTATATAAGCATGCATATATAATCTTACTCACTCACTCGCTCTCTCTCTCTCTCTCTCTCTCTCGCTGTTCGTAAACGTTTTCCTTGCATTACATTTTAGCTTATTATTATTAAGATTAAGCATTGGTGTATGTGGTGTATATCCTCTCACTCATGGTCTAACTATATACATACACGATCTAATTCACTCTCTCTCTCTCTCTCTCTCTCTCTCTCTCGCTGTCTCGCTCTCTTCTCTATATGCAGTGCTGCAACTGGTGCCGGCGGAGGGATATCATGAGGAGGTATCGCGTCTTGTCAGCGAGATGTCCAGCGATACTGTCGCACTCGGCGGCCTCGGGTGTTTCAGCTTCACCAGGAAGCTCTTTCTGGCAGTGAAAACGTTTGCAACTTGCAATGTAATTGAATTTTGTGCCAACTGGTCAACAGCCAACAGGTGACATTAATTGGAAATGTGTTCGTTTTGTTTTGCTTTTATTTTCTTCTCCTTTCTTTTCTGTGTGTAGGTCGATGGCAGCATTGTTACTTATGAGCTGGAGCTCACTCAGTATCACGAGGATACCAGCCGCCCCCCAACAAGTCCGCTCCACAGTAAATGCTATCGCAGATTGAATACCCTTTCTGGCAGTTATCAAGTATACGCATATCAACCGAAACTTTATATTACACCTACATATATGATAATTTAGTTTAATATCCCAGCTTTTTTTAAAACATAAGAACAGAGTGTGGAGAGTATTTTAAATAAAATATAAAGCATTTTATTAAAAAAATACAATTTGATATTTGATATTTTAGTTTAATGTTCTGGTCAAGCTTTCGTTTAAAAACAAGAACAAAATGGGGAGAATATCTTCAATATATACCATTTTTTTAAGTAGCTAGAGTATATATACAGATATATATATATATATATATATATATATAAATATATATATATGCATATAAATGTTTATTCCAGTTGTTAACCAATAAATAGCCTGTCTACACTGAGCTACAGGAACATGTCGTGTGCCTGGAGCTGAAGCTGTCACTACAGTTGGAGCTGGGACTGGGGCTGGGGCTGGGTTTGAAGATTTGGTATGAACCAGTTTGGCTCGTCTGATTGTGATGCAATGCGGCCTTAAATGGGGCACATGTGCATGTGCAAATGAAATGTTGAATGTTGCATTTGGCTTCCTAATCATGCGAAAAAGCGCGGCCAGCGAATTTGAACCAGTTGACCAAATGCCAATGCCAATTGGATGAAGCCTGCGCAGTGGTCGTTGTCGTTGTCGTCGCCGTTGCTTCCGGCCGGTCTAACCCAATTCGAAGTCGCTGTTGCTGTCGCTGTCGCCGTTGCAGTTGCAGTTGCAAGGCTGCGGCATATATAAGACGGCTTTTAGTCCACTAACGCGCAGACAATCAACGCTCATCTAAGTGAAACAAACAGCACAACAATCAAACAAACACACAAGCAATCAACAACGGCAACCAAAATGTTCGCATCCAAGAATCCTTGTCTATCGCTGATCCTGCTGGTCAGCTGCCTGACGTTGGCCAGTGCACAGTTTTTGTTTCCTGGCCACAGCCATGGCCGGGGACCGCGTGGCCTATATGGTCCACCACCAATTAGCAGTGGCTGGAATAGCGGCTGGAACGGTCCCAGCATTGAATTGCCGCCATCGCATTCAAATCACATAACCAGAGATGAGGTGCTCTCGCTGCTGGCCGCCTGGAAGGCAGTGGAGGCGAAGCCCAAGCCAGCGCCAGCGCCAGCGCCAGAGCCAGAACCAGAGCCAGAGCCAGAGCCAGAGCCAGAGGCACCCGCACCCGAACCAGAGCCAGAGGCACCAGAGCCAGCACCTGAAGCACCCGCCGGCCCAGGACCCGCTGTTCCCTTGACCGTCTCACTGCCCGCCTTTGTGCCCATTCAGCTATCGGCAATGTATACCGCTCCGATTCCGGTGCCCGGCGCTGGTCTGGGCGCCTTTGGTTTCGGCGGTGCAATAGGTGGAGGATCCGCTGCTGCAGGAGCTGCTGCTGCTGGTTCTGGAGCGTCGGCTGCTGGTGCCGCCGCTGCCCATTCACGTCTTGGACGACCCATTCAGCGCCGCGTCAACAGCAACATTCGCTTTCCCGTTGCCAATCCGAGGAGTTTTGCATCCGCCAATTATGTGGCGCCTCGACCGCGTTACTATCGCACCATCGGCTCGGAGACCGGCCAGTCAATGAGGTGAGTGTACACATATGACAATCCCCAATCTCTGTCCATCTCTCATCTCATTGAACTAATCGCACACAGCATTGATGTCCTGCCGCCGCCGCCTTTCCTTGGCAATCCGGTTCAGTTTGTGCCCAGCAATTGGCAGTAAAAATAAACCATATATGTCGGCTATCTACATCTATATGTACTACTATATAATCGAGCTTATATATGTGGCATCTAAGTGATAACTGTAAATAGCTAAATGTTTAACACGATGTCATTATTTTATAATTCTGTTTTTTTTTTGTTAACCTTTTGCAATTGAAATATATATAAATAAAAGTTAATACTAAATACCATAAAAAAAAATTGTATGCATTTTTTCCATATAGATTGACAATTCCTTTTTGCACTGCATTCGTAAACGTTATACGTGCTGAATGCGTAGCATTTACAATAACATATATATTCAAGCACCTTTCCTATACATTTGTATCTTTCTCTTGACCCAGTTATCTTGTTGCTGTACTCTTTGTTTCCTCTCGGTCTCCTTTACCCTTATCCGATAGATCATCTAGATTTGTTAATCCTTAGTGTCGCATTCGTAAGCGTTATATGATCATCACGTCTCTGTCTCTCTTTTTCTGTCCTCTAACTCTATGTGTTAGTTAAATTTTATTAATCTGCTTATTTTCTTATATATAATGTTTTTTTATATTAAACAGAAATCGGATTAGTCAGTTATGGCCTTAATTGAAATTGTTTCCCCATTTTGCTATTGTCTTGCTCCAATCGGGTAACCCGATTTTTAATTCGTCACCATAGTAATTAACATATCTAAAATGCACCCAGTTATCAAATTCCCAGTCCATAACTGTCTGAAAAAGTGACCAAAATCGGATCAATCAACAGTTTCCCAAGAGGCTCGTACATATTATTTTATCCAGTTTGCATCAAGTCCCGCTAAACACACACGCATAAATTGCATAAATATATGGAGCTACCATGCCACACTCACTAAATTTCCACACACGTTTCACAATTTTGTGTGCAAATTAATCGGCCATTAAAAAATTGGGATCAAACGTTTTTCCACTCTTCATTTACACATGTAATGCATTTGTTGTGTTGTGCCACTCCCAGTCCCATGCGCGTCCCCATGCCAGGGGACCAGTTCGACCATCAATATAAGTACCTGTACCTGTTCCAGCTCCATTGACGGAGGTGTCACTTGTTATTTGCCTGAGGACGACACGTTGACAAATCAACACTTAAAAAGTTGTGGGACCCCAATTGACCATTTAAATTTTGATTGGAATTTATCACACTTATCGACTTATCAGGTTGTCAAACCCATTAATTAATTATACCTATATTTGGTTATATCGGCTTATGAAATTGCACTAGACTCAACATACATTTTTTAAACATAACTTAATCTTTAGCTCAATGCTCAAATGCATTCTGAGCTAAACGAATATAAATGGAAGAAAAATAAACATTTCAATATTTTCGATATCTCTGTGCGTTACTTATAATGCTCAGCACTATTTTACAAGATTTCACAAATATTAAATATATTTTCAGTAAGTTTTTTTTTGTAATCGTACACGAACCCTTTGACAATTATTTAAGTTAGACATTTCAGTTTAAGTAAACTACAATTAGACATCAATGTGTATTTCAAATATTTGGTAAAATTGTTTATAGCTACATTTTTGTTTAAGCTCGTTG
This sequence comes from Drosophila silvestris, assembly GCA_035043445.1. Taxonomy (NCBI): domain Eukaryota; kingdom Metazoa; phylum Arthropoda; class Insecta; order Diptera; family Drosophilidae; genus Drosophila; species Drosophila silvestris. The sequence continues at coordinate 852,884 of JAWNMZ010000016.1, forward strand.
GCTCTCGGTTAAAATATTGGTTACTTAATATTATTGTAGCTAGACACGCATAAATCTCACAATTGAATCTCATTCATGTTGTTGTGTGTAATTTGCAATTCATGGCACTGTTGACATTTTAGTCACACACGTTGCAATCGAATGATCGATCGATTATGCCGACGCCCATATTATTATGGGCTTCCCGCACCTCATGCACAAAAAACAAATCATGTCATTTGTAGAGCCAAATACTTATTATATCAGATATCTAGTTAAGTTACTATCGCATATTTGGATAACTAGTTTACATATTTGGTACGACTTAGGCAAAATAAAAAAAAATGTAAAAAAATAAACATAATACAAAGTTAGGCATACAAAATCAAAAATACGACATAAAAGCACTAAATAACAGAATAAAAAAGTCTTATAATACAATTTACAGTTGAAATTAACTGCATGGCATCGAAGTTTGCTTCTCTCTTCTTTTAGTTCTTTGTTCTTAGGAGTTTTAGGATTAACCTCCCCAGACTTTGATGAACGGCCAGCATAACAAAGGCGCCAGCAATCACATAGTTCAGACGATAAATGGCCGCCTGGCAATAGAGCAGCACAATGCCGGCGAAAAAATACAATATGATTGACAGCATCCAATAGAACCGCCTGCAAAGTATAATGATTATTATTAGATGTAAGCCGTTACGTAATACATAAAAAATCCAACAACAAAAAGAATAAATTTCAATCAAACCAGTTCGCTTGATTAACACCTGTCTTCATATCAGTAAAAACATGATTTCGTTTTACATAGTATAAATCAAATATGGACAATCATCTGGAGCTAAATTATCCAAAGTGGCATTTGTCACATGAATGCATTTTGTAAGATACAAACTAAACTCGGAGAAGAATCGCCAGCTATCTGTTGGAAAATTATTGGCAAAACTTGCAACTGATACAGTTTTTAAATAAGTTTCGGGTTGATCTGCAAGTTGTCAGGAAGATCTCCTGTTGTGAAGCAGTTTTCACTTAAGTACACTTAAGTACATTGGGACAAAGGTCTTTCCTTGAATTTTATAATAGCCTTTGTCGTGTATAACGCATTGAAGGAGACGTCTTCGGATCTTTTAAGTCTTTATTCACTAGCCGAGTTCTCGTTTAAGTATAAAAGTTTCTCAGTATGCAAAAACTATCTTGTTGGACCTTGTTACCTATTAGTCTTTTTTCTGTGGGTAGTACATAAATCGGTTATAACATATAGCTCCCAAAGGAAGGATAACGGCTTGTCGTAACTTTGTCAAAAATAAACCAATTTTTGGTCTCCACATTAATAGTGCATTTAAACAAAAACCCAAATTTTGGAAACACGATTTGCCAATATTGCAATTCAGTTCAACAGAACACAAATAATATTTATGTGGCACTTACAATTTTTGTGGAGCGCGGAGCTGAAGGAGCAGACTTAATGAGCCCATCGCCACAATGCTAGTATGTAAACACGGATCGGGCAGAACAATGCCATGTCTGTAAAGAACCAAAACGGAAAATATACTATTGAATTAAATATTTACTCATTGGAATCACATTACGTACCGGCGACTGCGCAGCCAGGCCAAGCTGGTGGGAGCGCTGAGCAGCAGCAGGATGAGCAGCATTAGCAACAGCGTTATATGAAATGGAAAGTTCTGCAATCCCACACAGCATTCTTCCTCCTCCTCCGATTCGGGCTGCTGCTCCTGTTCCCGTTGCTGCTGATCGTGCTGTTGTTGCTGCTGCTGATCTTCAGTTGCTTCGTTCTCGATGGCATCGCTATCATCGCTAGTCTCCAGCTCCTGTTCCAGCTCCTGCTCCCTCTCACACTCATTTTCCGCATTGGTAGATCTTGAATCATTTGTTGGGGCTTGGGTTCCGCGCGTGCCTGTGGCCATATGCACCAGATTTGCCGCCTTCTGCCACAGATACTCCTCTAGGTAATCCTTATAGGCATTCGATAGCATCAGAAAGTAAAAGACAAAGGACAACAGTAATGCCAATCCACTGCAAGTCCCCAACGCTATGGCAATGGTCAAGATGCCTAACGTAATCGGCAGATGTGTCATTATCGAGATCATTATGTTCGAACCAGATATGGAGAGCCGTGTTAGACGCAGCGCCAAGCGATGGAATGCATTTCCATACAATGTCAGTGATAGCCAGACGCCCAAGGCGGCAACTATTGACAGTCCAATTGCCGTGCATTGTATGATTATCGATATATTGATGCTATAGTCCAGTGGCTCCGGTGTCGGCAATACCTTTAGGTTCAATATTAGCTTCTTGAGCAAGCGACAACCTGTGCAAGCGAAAGAGAATCTTAATTGAAATAATTGTAACCATTTTGGTATTTAGCATGAGCTCACCTGTGACAATATAAAGCGATGTGTACTGCAGGTAACCAACGTAGGGCTTGAGGCTCTTGAAGCTACCAGCGGGCTGAAACTTATCCAACTGTTTGCGGAGCACAATCAACAGCACACAAACCAAATGTGCCGGAAACCAGCCGTAAAACTCCAGCACCAAGCGCGACAGGGCGTCCGCATATGAATACTCATAGCTAAGAGCGAGATAGAGATAAAGAGAGAGAGAGAGAGCGAGAGAGATAGTGAGTAAGACAAAAAACACAGAGCATATGGATAAGTCTAGAAAACTTTTTATCAAGGCAGTGTGAGCTAAAAGGGGTTTTTTTCAAATAACATTCACAAGGATGGGAAATGTATGCAAACGCTGGGACAAAAATAGTTAACTTATCCTACCGATAAGCTTTAAATTAATTTCCAAGGATCTATGAATTAGAAACGTTCGGAAAATGAACAGTATACAACTTTCTGCAACTACAACCATTTAATGGTCTTATTAAAATAATCCTACCTGATGCGATAACGACAAATGGGATCCAAATACAAATCGAGCGTGACGGGATTCAATGTGGTATTATAATGTCTGGGCATCAGGGTGGGCACATTAATATACAATCCTGACTTTTGATCCGGTGAACTGCAATTACAAGCAATCAAATGAGCAACGATCTACGATTAAAGCCTAGAGATCCAACCAACGTACGTCAACGTCTGATATCGGTCAAAGCCGGCGGCCCAGGGAACACACAATTTGGCTGTGATGCGATAATTGGGCTGCAAACACTGCAACGGCTCAATCACAATGCGCAAACTCTGATAGGGTTCAACGAGTTCCGAGATGCGCAGGCGATAGTGCAAAGTGCCCTGCAGCGTCTCATTCACAATTGAACGGCGTCCATAGGCGTACCAGCGCGGCATGCGTATGTCCAGGATGCGCTCCTTGGGATCGTAAATGTCCAGATTGTAGCCAGTGCGTTGACTGACCGCCGGTAGTCTCACCATCACGTGCGTCCACTGCCTATACGTTTTCCGTAAATTGTGCAAATCGAGTAGGGCAACGCTGCGTGGCGCATTTTCACCATTTGTTAAACGCTGGACGAGATGCGTCAGCGGTGTCGCCTTGTCGCTGCAATCGAAAATGAATAGGGTTTCTTGTATATAGGCATGTATACGAGCTTACTCACCAGTAGTTTAGCTCCGTTTCGTTGTCCTTATGCGATTCGCAACCAAATAGCCAATTCTCATCGCTCTCAACGTTCAATGCCTCAATGGCAAGTTTCTGTACATAAAATGTTCACAACAAAGAGGTGGGAATTAAAAAGATGATGCCCCACGTGAAGAGTCACAAATGAATGAATACCTTATAGCGTTCCGGGCGTTGTATGCCAATCAGTTCATGGTAGTGACTCTTCAAGCCATTGGCAAAGAACTTGTTGATGACCATGCGACGCTCCTCATGCCAATTGCTGTGCGTTTGAAAGCTGAACATGGTCTGCTGGCGAGTTCGATGTTTCTAGATCGATGGAAGGCGAATATTTCATAATAACAATATTTGGTTTTTTTTTTAATCAGACAATAATATTGCTTGTTTGATTACCACAAAGTGCGACAGGGCAGCATGCATATTGCGCTGTTTGTTGCTGTTGAAGATGATGGTGGAGTCGTCGCGTCGCTGAGCAATGCTGAAGAGGAAGCGATTGATGACCTGCATGAATTGGAGACACCAGACGGCAGACAAATGATCGCAGCTGAGACTCACACGAGGAATGGCCGAGGTCTAAAGAGACATGCAAATAAATTAGCAGTTGAACAAAGATTTAAGAGTACATTAGTAAATTGAGCTTTTACCATCGCATGCAGATCGTTAAACTGCGATGATGTCAAACCGGCGTGGACAAGCAGATCTCGATTGCCGCCGCCTGTTGAGATGAGCAGCACATTGTCGAGACTGGCGGATAGCTCCTGGTTAGCGGTGCGCTGCTCACTGGGCGACTTCTGATGGAGGCTTTGGCACACATTTGTCGTGCTTGTTGGGTGTGTGGCGGTCCGTGTGCGACTGAGCAGCTCATGTGTCTCGGCATAGAACTGACTAAGGTGTGCATCCAAATTGAGCACCGGCTGATCGAGCGGTGTCGATATGCTGATAATTGAATTGATATAATGCCCAATCTGCGCATCTGTCAGCACCGACTGCGCCAGCTTGCCGCCCATGGAGTGACCGATGAGTACAATGGGACTCGGCTGCTTGTACAGCGACAGAATTGTGTGAATGCAGTGCTTCAGGAACGCACGCTGCTGATACATATAGCCGCCATATAGCGCCGACAGCTCCTCATCATAATCAATCGTATAGTAGTCCAGATGAATGCCCGACTCGGGATTATCTCGCGCCTTGCGCAAAGCGACAGAAGCCAGCGAGCGCGCCTGTTTGTAGGAGCCGGCATTGCCTGGCACAAAGATAACAGGAGCGCCCGTCATGCGCATTTTGTGCGGATCCACTGACTGACGCACGCCCTCATAGTAGTAGTAGAGACCATAATTGGGAAACTGTTTATTCGCATCAAATCTCACCCGCTGTCAATGAAGACATTTCTATTTATACTCGAGAATAAGTGGACAAAAATCTTGTGTCGACTTACGGCAAATTGTGGTTGACCAAACATGTATGTCATGCGGCAAGCGTTCGGCTCCACCTCGACGTGTATGTGGAAAATGCCGTAAAGAAAGCTGCATATTGAAGCTAATATCACTAGCACGGCACAGTTCCTGAACGCAATCATTTGTGCTTAAGTTCGTTTTTAAGTTATTATTTATGCGCCGTTCGCTTGTTGCTGTCTAACTGCCAAAGCGTTGCCAGTTTTTCCAAATGCATCTCATAATGATGTGCGCATGTCGTGCATTTTAATGCAATATGTGCAAACAGCGTTTGGTACCAATAGCTATTAAAATTAAAATTGATTTGAAACTCACTTTTCTACCTAAGTTTATTACTTTGATATTATTTTAAATCAGTATAGCCCAATGTCGATAACGCGGCTTGAAAGCTATCGACATCGAAAGTTCGGCTTTACTCGCACACACGTGAACAGTGTTGCCGTCTTGGCCATTTATCGGACTGATGTGTCTTTTTTAAATTAAATTAGAAAGATTAGCAAACGGCCCGTCCGGAAATCCATTATTTTTTCTTAATATTTTCGAATAATTCTACTTCTGTTTACCTATTTGAGCTTGTTGTGTAGCTCAGAAGTTGGCACCAACAATCTAAAGTTGCGCTCTAATATTATTATAAATTAAATGCAGTCAATTGTTGTTCTGCTTGATACAGAGCATGACGAACTGTATATAATTTATAATACTATTATTATAAAAAAGATTCATTGCCATCCTCATCTTCCAGAACTTTATTTTATAAACTAGCCTGTTTTTGATGGTTTTATGTTTTTTGTCCATTTTTATTTCTTGTCAATCTGTCCGATTCTGGTAATCGATAATTGGCAACACTGCTCACGACACCCCCTCTCACAAATATCACACACACACCCACACACTGCTATTGAGCATTCCGATCGAATACCTTGTTGATCTCAAAGTATTGATCATTATTGTGTTATTGTGTTTGCTCACATCTCGTTGCGGTAGTCCATCACTCAACTCTCAGCTTACAGCTGCGTCCCCGCCCCCGACCGACAACTAACACACACTCGCCCCCGCACGCATCTCAGCGCTTCGTAACGTGTTTACGTTTCTCTAAGCCAATCAGTTGTGCATGTGTGTTTGTGTACGCCTCCTATGCGTGTGTCGCTTGTGTGTGTGTGTGTGTGCGCGCGCTTAATTCGCGCATTGTATCTAGCTAACTAACTCGGCTGGCTGGCTGGCTGGTTAGCCTCTGGGCCTGGTTGGGAAAAAGACAGGAGGGTAAAACAAAAAAAAAGACAGTTATGCCCTGCTGCGTCGCGCCAACAACAAAAACAAGCAACATAGCTGACGCCGTCTCGTTGTCGTCGTCGTTTTCGTTGTCGTCGTCGTCGCTGTCGCCGTCGTCGTTTCGCCTCTCTCTCTCGCTCATCTGTCGATGAGATCGTTGTGTGTTTGTCTTCTGGATCGGATCGTGTTGTTAGTAGTGTATGTCGTCGTAGTGTCGTTTATTGTTGCTGCTGCTGCTGCTACTGTTGTTGTTGTTGTTGTTGTTACGCGCTGTGACTGACTTGTTCAATGATTTAGTAAAAATATTCATAGCTCATTCCAAAACTTGTTCTTGTGCCTGCTGCAAATACAAAATTTATAACGCGCTGCGGAAATTCACAATTTCTATGTATCTATCAAAATATTGAATATATATAAATATTATATATACTTGTATTGCTTTATATGTGTGGTAGTTGTTAACAATTGTTTTCTGTGTTGTGTTGAGTTTTATTTTTTTTTTAAATTGTTATTTGTTGTAATAATTATACAAATCAAATCCGAAACCGCCGTCTCGTTTCGTCTCGTCTCCTGTCCCTGCCCCCTCTCTCTCTCTTCCACTCACACCGATTGTTGTGTGCAATTCAAATCCACCGCCAAACCCCCACCACACTCTCAAAAAAAAAAAAAACGCCAACTGCATCCGCCTTTATCACAATACAAAAAAAAACACTGAATATTTGAATTAAATAAATATATATCAACAATCACAATGGAGGTCTGGCGATCGCTAACGGTTGGCGCATTTCTAGCACTGGGCTTGGTGTGCTTTTATGGCATGGTGGAGTCGTGCAACGAAGTCGTCTGCGCCTCGATAGTCTCCAAGTGTATGTTGACGCAAAGTTGCAAATGCGAACTTAAGAATTGCTCCTGCTGCAAAGAGTGCCTCAAGTGTCTGGGCAAAAAGTACTACGAGGAGTGCTGTAGTTGTGTGGGTAAGTCTAAAATTATATATATATGGGATCGATGATGTGATGTGTGATGTGACATTATCATTATTCATTCTTGCGCCCCGTTTTTTTTTGTTTTTTTTTTGTGTTTGCCGTTTTTATAGTAATTGCTTGCAAATGTGTGCGTGCGTGATATTTGCGATGTGTAACCATAGATTTCGTGCGTGTCTCCCTATCGATAATTGTGAGCCGCCGTTGAATCCCGATTGCAACAGTGCTAAATAGGAAAATTTAACTCTATCTTGTGCCCGTTTTTGTATTCGATAGTAAACTATTTATTTAAATGTATTAAATTTTAAATTTAATGTTTATTTTCTAATAACTGGATATAAAGACACATGACTTATTGCACGTTATTTTATCTCATCCATATTTATTAATAAAAGTATTATTTTTTCCAATCATTCGTAGAGCTCTGTCCTAAACCCAATGATACGCGAAATTCACTGTCTAAAAAATCACACGTTGAGGATTTCGATGGTGTGCCTGAGTTATTCAATGTGCTGGCCACAAATGAGGATAGTGAAAGTGATTATTGGGATGTCTTCACTTTTCAAGTGGACTGGTCCAGGGGCAAACCAAAACTGGATAAGGATGAGAAATACTATCTGAGTAAGTGATGTGCAATATGGTAAAAATAAAAATAGACTTAAAGAGATATTTATAATTCTCAATAAAAAAGAATTCAATGACAAGAATCTGGATGAAGCACGTGAGGAACGTGATAATACGCTGACAGTGAATTGCACAGTTATATATTTGGATCAGTGCACGTCGTTGAATAAATGCCGTCAAAGCTGTCAAACAATGGGCGCTAGCAGCTACAGGTACTTAATATAAATTCATCAATTTGGTTCCATTATATTTAACTCAATGATTTTGGGTTTTATTTAAAATGTAGATGGTTCCACGATGGCTGCTGTGAGTGCGTAGGATCAACGTGCATTAATTATGGCGTGAATGAGAGTCGCTGTCGACATTGTCCGGACTCGAAAGATGCGGGAGATGATTTCGATGATGAGATCGATGAGGAGATGCACGACTATGGCGATAGTATGGGTCCGTTTGATGGCTCAGTGAATAGCAATTATTGATAGCAGCAAACAAATGCCATATCAAGAACAAAAACATTTAACAAATTAGTTACTCAATTCAGTGACATTATTATTGTGTAGTACGAAGTAATATTTGTATAGCATTATTATTATTATTATATATATTTTTTTTATTTTAAAGAATAGGTCCTTTTGATTGTTTTTCATTTTGAGCAGCCCGAGAATATATTTTAGAGCCGAAAATAAAGATTATGTATAAAACCGAATGAAATTAACGTGTTGAATAACGATAGTATTATTATTCGATATGCAAGCAACGTATAAGGGCTAACATCAAATTATCAATGATATTTATATCGAATATAAATACATACTCATTTATTTTATAATCAGCGTAGAAATAGTGTTTTCTGTTCTCTTTTTCAAAAACTTCTCCCAAAAAATATGTCATAAAATGACAACTTTATTTATAAATTTATAGTTGCTTACTGCGCCCCAAAACAACATCGAACAGCTGATTGGTCAGCCGTTTTGCGCCGGGGTGGCAACACTAGCCCATGTTATTTCAAGCGAACAACATCAAGTTACGTATTCGAACCGGCGGCCACAAGTCTAAAGATAATTAAAGTGGCTGGAAATTATGTTTAAGGGCTTGCGACACCTACGAAATGTGCTGCAACGTGGACACCACAATCTGGTGCGCTGTCACGCCTACGTGACGCAAACGGGCAACCCAAATGGATCCGCTGCTGCCAGCTTGCCAATAAAACGGCCACCAATTGCGCCTGCTGTGCAGCCGCTAAGTTGTCGACAGGTGAGTGGGGGGAAATGCAGAATGCAGATTGCAGCTGGTATCAAAAAGAGCCATGTCGAATTTCCTCACACAGATGCGAATGCTGCGATTGGAGTATAAGGCGATTGTGGGCGTTATTGCGCGCTCGCTGCAATTAACGCCACGCGAGGTGCAGCAATTACATCTACGATGCTTATGCTCTCGTAACACAGGAACAGATGTGGACAAGCACAGCAGCAAGTCGAGTAGCAGCAGTAGCAGCGGCAGCAAAAGCAAGGATATGCCCACCAAGGAAGCTAAATCAGGCAGCGAAAGCACGTCAGAGCAAGCATCCAGCTCCAGTTCCAGTTCGAGCAGCAGTGCCGGCTCCAGCTCCAGCGGGGACACTTCCAATCCGAGCAGCAACAACAATAATAACAAAAATGAAAACGATGAGAAAATGCGTTCAGTTTTGACAAAAGCGGTTCTTTGGCTATTCACCATTTACATGTTTGTTGCCTTTATATCATTGCTAATTACACCGCGCACAGAGCGACCCGAGGGATCCACACGATACGTCTCGTGGAATGAGTTTGTGCATCATATGCTGGCCGTCGGTGAGGTCAAGGAGCTGATAATACGACCCGACATGGAAATGGTTACGATTATCCTGCACGATGGTGCCGTCATCAAGGGACGCAAAGTGTCATCCACCATATTCCACATGGCTGTCGCCGATGCCAACAAATTTGAGGAGAAGCTGCGCATGGTCGAGAAACGTTTGGGCATTAAAGATGGCGTTCCAGTTACTTACGATCGTCACGATACCACTGGACGCCTGCTGATGCTGTTGTTATTCTGCGCTCTCCTCATCTCCATAGCGACACGCATGAAGAGCATGAAGAGTCCAATCAGCATGGACTCATTTGTGAGTATTTCTATGCGTTAATTGTTATATTATATTTCCGTTTTTGAATTTTGAATTTTGTTTTTAGAACCAAATGGGTCGGGCGAAGTTCACACTTGTGGATCCATTTGAAGGTGGACGTGGCGTGCTGTTTCGCGATGTGGCTGGTCTTAAGGAGGCCAAACAGGAGGTCAAGGAGTTTGTCGACTATCTGAAGACACCGGACAAGTATCAGCGCCTGGGCGCCAAAGTGCCACGCGGCGCTTTGCTCTTGGGCCCACCTGGCTGTGGCAAAACGTTGCTGGCGAAGGCGGTGGCCACCGAGGCTCAGGTGCCGTTTCTCAGTATGAATGGGTCGGAGTTTATTGAAATGATTGGTGGCCTCGGTGCCGCACGTGTGCGTGATCTCTTCAAGGAGGGCAAGAAGCGGGCGCCCTGTATTATATATATCGATGAAATCGATGCCATCGGACGACAACGATCCGGCACCGAGAGCATGGGTCAGGGCAGCTCCGGTGAATCTGAGCAGACCCTCAATCAGCTGCTCGTCGAAATGGACGGCATGGCAACCAAAGAAGGCGTCCTCATGCTAGCGAGTACCAATCGTGCCGATATACTCGATAAGGTACACAATCTGAATCTCTACACTTGCTCAATTGTACATAAATGCATTTTTTTGAATGCAGGCATTACTTCGACCTGGTCGCTTTGATCGTCACATACTTATTGATTTGCCGACGCTGCAGGAGCGCAAGGAGATCTTCGAGAAACATTTGTCATCCGTCAAGCTCGCCGAGGAGCCCGACAGTTACTCCCAGCGTTTGGCCCGACTCACGCCCGGATTCTCCGGTGCCGACATTGCCAACGTGTGCAACGAAGCAGCGTTGCATGCAGCACGTCATGTCCAAACCGAGGTCACCAGCAAGAATCTGGAATATGCCGTCGAGCGTTTAGTGGGTGAGTGTCTCTCTTACAAATTGATTATATATATATGTATATTTTAAATATTATTTCCCCTCTGCTTTCAGGTGGCACCGAGAAGCGTTCGCATGCGCTTTCGCTGACCGAACGCAAGGTGATTGCGTATCATGAGTCTGGACATGCACTGGTCGGCTGGATGCTACCGCATTCGGATATATTGCTCAAGGTGACGATTGTGCCGCGTACGAGTTTGGCATTGGGATTTGCCCAATATACGCCCAGTGAACAGCATCTGTACTCCAAGGAGGAGCTATTCGATAAGATGTGCATGGCACTCGGTGGACGTGCCGCCGAGAATTTGATCTTCAAACAGATCACGACTGGCGCCCAAAACGATCTGGAGAAGGTCACTCAAATTGCCTATTCACAGATCAAGAAATTTGGCATGAACGAACGCCTGGGTCCGATATATGTGCGCGATGCAAATGAATCTGCCGGCGGTGGCGGTGGCAGCAAACCATTTTCCCGGGCCATGGAAAGCATCATTGATCACGAAGTGCGCAATATGGTGTCGGATGCATATCGGAAAACCGAGGATCTGCTCACCAAGCATCGCGACAAGCTAGAAAAGGTATTTATATCGATATCAGTATTTGGCCCGGTCAATATACCTTCTCATTTATCCTATATATATATATATTTATCTTTAATTTGCTTTGCAGCTGGCGGAGGCTCTGCTGGATAAGGAGACACTGGATTATGATGAGGTGTGCGGTTTGATTGGACCGCCACCATTTGATCCAGCCAAGCGGCAGGTGGACTCTGTAGACTTTGAGCAGTCGCTGAAGAATCTGGGCACGACTGAGCCACAGGTCTGACAACCGACAACTGAACTGACAACCCAATGGCTCGAGCTGTGACCCTTCACATCTTTCCCACTTGCACCCGCACATTTACACAGCCGGTTCATGTTCAATAAATGTAAATAAAGTTGTTTACTATTTTTTTAGCACTGCGTCAAGTGATTAACCAATGCCGCCTCAGCTTTTTTATTGCTGTTGAATATATATATATATATATAAACAATCATATAAAATCCACAACTGATTGATCAATTCAACGTCTCACAATTTGCATTTCTCCATTTGGCATACAATTGCAAAAAGTGCAGTAAAATGTTTAGTTTGGTGTTTTCGCCCATCCACTTAAGTACACAGCAAATATTATTTATTTTATTTATTGCAATGATACTTTTGTAAAACTTACCTTTTGTAAAGGGTGTAGGGTACACCACATTTGCCTAGCTAGAAAAAGAGACAGAAACAGATATAGAGAGAGAGAGTGTTTTGAACTTAGCTTATACTTTTGAAAATAATCTTTAAACCTAACCTTGACTGGGTCCCTTTTTTTAACGATTTGAGCATACAATGTTGAAATAAGATAAGCAAACAAAATTTAAGGAAATTCAAAGGGTTAGTCACACGTTAAATTAAAATCTTGCTATGTTTGCATAGTTCAATTAATACTTTCTAATTGGGTTTACTTTGGCATTTAGCTCCACACTGTTGACAACTATGATTCACATTCACCTCAAGGTGTGTGAGCAAGTACAGAACGATACCCTGTAATATAGTACCATATTTCAAATAATACAATTTACTTATAGTTAACACGATGCACGAAAGCAGACACCCAGTACAAATGCGATTGCGTGCATAGTGGAGAAAAACGTGTTTATCACAATATTGAACTTGACGAAGCGATAAAGTCTCGCTTCCTCATTAGTAATAAATAAAATTTGGAATATTTTATAAAAAAAACTAGGCAATTGCAGTTTGATTTGTAGTCTATTTGTGCTGTTAATGCACCTGAGAAAGGCCTCAAGGAGGGCGCGACTAGCAGTTACCCCGATCGATATATCGGTATCGGTATCGGTATATTGAAAATGTATATAAATAAAATTGATTTTTATAGATATGCTATAGTGAACCCATATTATCAATATAATAATGCATATTTATATTTATCCATTTGGTCTGTCGATATAATTGTTTTGTGAATACCATCTTAATCTTGTTTTATTATTTTTTTTAGCTGAAAAACCGATATTAATCGATTTTCGGGCAGTCACATTCCAAATTTGATATCTCTCTAGTTCTGAACAACTCTCTCCTATTCGCGTACTGCTTAATGGTTACGGGGTATCCAAAGCATACACACTCTAAACTGACTTTCAAACTGTGAACCAGGTTCTGCTACCTCTACTAACTAATTAGCTAGCTAAAAAAAAAATACGCTGGCATAAAAACGCACCGGATGCACTCGCGACACGTTAGTCGGTGAAAATGATTAGTGGCAACTGGATATTTGTGGCGAGTGGCCTAATCCTGTTGATGGGCAGCCCTGGTGCGAAGGCCGATAATTTCCGTGAGTTCACATCCAACATGCCACACGGAATTGCATACAAACTAAAATACAAAAAAAAAAACACTTGAATTGTTTAGCTGCACCATTGAAGCGCTGCCGTGTGGAGGACGAGGCATGCCATGTGAAGCAGGCGCAGGTTTTTGTTGATGCCTTCAAGCATGGCATACCGGAGCGGAATGTGGCATCGATTGAGACCATCGAATTGGGCACCTTGCGCATTAATAGCGGCGATCCGGGCAGTTCGATGCAGTTCAATCTGGTCATGTCTAATACCACATTGCATAACTTTGCCGACACAATACGGTTCAAGACAGTGAAGGGCTTTACCAAGGACCTGACCAAGCCAATGAAGCTCTCCTTGACCTTTAGCACAGATTACTGCGATGTGCATGCCAACTATGATGTCAATGGCAAGCTACTGCTGCTGTCCATCGTTAGCCAGGGTGAAATTACCGTCAATCTGAAACAACTGCAGGGCAAGACAAGCATTACTGCCGTGCCGGAGAAACGAGGCGATGGAAAAACCTATCTCAAGATCAGTGACTATAAATCGGTTGTGAAAGTGGGCTCGTAAGTTGAATGCTTTTGTAATATCAAGATCTATACATCCTCTATCTTGGAGATTGCTCACAATTTAGCTTATTTAAAAATAATTATGAAAAATCGAAAAATCATTATCTCTTCTGGCAGCGGTCACATTAATATGTCCAATTTGTTCAACGATAATGTGGAGCTGCGCGAGAGCACACTGCAGGTACTCAACGATAACTATGACGTTATAGCGAAGGATGTGCATCCCCAGATAATGACAGCTTCTGATCGTGTTTTCAAGAAGGTCGTCCAAAATTTCTGGGACACAATACCATATGAGGAATTCTTTGACAATTAAATACGACTACTGCGTAAATATAGATAAGTTTTATGCGATGGATCTTCTCTGATCTATTTTATGGTTATGGTTGTTTATGTGTTTTATTAAGACATATGAAATACAATTAGTATAATGGCTAACAGTTTGTTTTGTTGTTTGACTATAAATATGAAGATTTGTTTATTTGCTGTTGTTTCTCGCAATTGCTGCGTTTATTTTAATGAAGTTTTCAAATTAAATCAATGAATGTTTTATGTTATATGTTTGTTAAAATATGTTCTACACATTATGTGTAAAACTCTGCAAGAGAGAAAGAGAGAGAGAGATAGAAAGAGAGAGAGAGAGGGAGAGGGAGATAAGTACAGAGTTTGTAAGGGGATTGCAGAATGAATCTTCTTACCCAAGTAAAGCAATTTCAAATATTAGATGTATATTTTGACAATTGACTGACCAACTGCACGTTGCAAGCACTTAAACCATTGCCACCAGCGGAGCAGGGATGCCACATGCTATCCATCGCCGTGCTGCGTTTGATCCTCCTTCGGATGCTCCACAATTTTGCTCTCCATTTGCAAAAGTTGCTGTGCAAATGCAATTGCAATGTTGGCTTAGATGTTGTCTGTCTTTTCTGTTATACTTAAATTTACCATTGGCTTGCGATGTTTCGTTTCCTTTTCAGTATCCAGTGGACTATCTGAGCCGTCGGTTGTTTTCATGAATGACGAGTAGAAGGAGGAGAAACTGGAGCCATCCATATCATCGCTGTTGCCATTGCTATCCGTGTACTTCTGTGTGAGAAGATATAAAAGCGATGACCAAAACTTTTGCTCATTTAAAAGTGTAGGCTATGTTGGTTTTGACAAGAAAAATATCTCTATATATCTATATAAAGTAAGCTGAACTATAACGGCTTAGTGTATCTGCATGATTTGAAAAAATAAATAAACAAAAAATGAGGAATAATGGATTGCTATACCATATACCAAATCTATTGGGACGATCGGTTAAGAGAAGCTGATTAGAATATTATTATGATGTGATTTACAAAACTCTTTTATCTTACTTGTTTTGTATTGTGATTAGATGGATTGCTTGTTGGATCGGACGCATATCCGTCTGCTTCGACGTTAACCATGCCAATCGGTTGATTCAACGCCTCCTTTTTGGATGAATCGGAAAGTGCCACATTCGAGCCGAGCTCGGCCTTCACCGAAGAGGATATATGCAGCTGGTTGGGTGTTATCGAAAAGAAGGTTCCCTGCCCTTTCACCGTTGTCGCCGACAGTGGTGCTACCCTTACCTTTTGCGCCTGCAAGGATTAGATTGAGATTAGGCACTAGCAAGGAAATTAAATTCATAACATACCATGTAGACAGTCTTGTTGTAACTGGCATGCGAGTTGTTGAATCTGCTTGGCACTTGGAGGAGGTTGCTGGCGACGCTGGAGAAGGGCATGGGCTGGTACATCATCGCTGTGGCGGCCGCAGCCGCCGGATGTGTGTAGAAGAGCGATGGATGCGGATACATGACACCAGCCATATATTGGAGGGGAATTGTTGCCGTTGCTGCTGCCGCCGCAGCTGCTGCTTTCTGCGAGGTTGTCGGCTCCTCGCATGTCCTCTGCGAGCAGTGCGGCAAAAGGGGCATGGATGTGGACACAGCTGGCGATGTGCTTGGCAATTGGGCGGGTATATAGTAGAAGGCGGGAAAGAGGGTAGGCGAGAAGTTGCTCTGGGCCACGGCTTTCGTATGCACCGACGGCGTCGGTATGCCAATGGAGAATGGCGGCCAGAGATTTTGCGTGCAGCTGAGACCAGCTGGTACGGCCTGGAGATGATTGCTGGCATGCGATGAGGGATTTGCTGTCGAGCACTTGGCATCGCCGGTGCCAACCAATGGTATGTTAAGTGGAAGCTGCTGCTTCGGCTTGTTCGCGTCAATCTCCCACGAATGGGTGCCACCCCGCTTGATGCCATGTATGCCATGGCCGGGACCACTATACTCCAACATCTTCTCGTTCGCCGTCTTCTTGTTCTTCTCACCAGTGCGACCGCGAGACTCACGATGTTTCTTCAGCATGCGTTTCTCCATCTCGTCGTTGTGCTTGCTGAGCAGCGATTCGGTAAGGGTGATACTTATCAGCGGTATACTGTTATCAGCACCACGACTAGGACCAGCACCAGCAGCAGCACCCCCAACCGCAACCGGACCAGATCCGCTAAATTTACCACCAGAATTACCACAGCTATTGCTGGTATTTGTGAAGCTGCTCATGCGAATATTGCTGTTGGTTGTGCAATTGCCAGAGGAACCGCTGCCGCCGCTACATTCGCCACCATGGTCCGGACTAATCGCACTGCGCGCATCCCCACGGGATCTGCTCGCATAGGAGGAGTCGCCCTTGAGCGGATCGAGTTCGGTCGGCGCCGTGACTGGCTTGCTGTTGAAAAAACGCTGCAGATTCTCTTTATAGTTGAGCTGATTGTAGCTCGGCGGCGTCTCAGTGGAGCTCTTACTGTCATAGTAGTCGTGATGCGGCGAAATTTCGCCAAGCATAACGCTATCACGCTCCGACACCGTCAGCTCGTTCTCATGCGGCAGCTCCAGCTTGAGATCTGCCCGCGTCACCTCATCCATCAGTGTTTCCATGAAGCTGGCGAGTGCCTGGCATCGTCGCGAGACCTCCTGCTTAACGGTGTCCGATGGTCGGGAGACTGTCTCCGCGAGTAGCTTCACAATATCATCCTTGATACGATTATTACGAGTCACCATCTCGTCCGGTATTTTTAATTTCACAGTCGGCGGCGCCTCAAAAACATTGACTTTTTTGGGACCTGAAAGGGGGAGAGAAGAGAGAGAGAGAGAGAGAGAGAGAGAGAGAGAGAGAGAGAGAGGGAGAGAGATGGCAAATTTGTTAGCAGGGAATTCCTTGAAGGGATTCTGCAACTCATTGATTGGTTGGTTGTTCTCCTCAATTTAGTTAAGATAACTGTGCAGAACTCTTGGAAAGCAAGCTAGAAAACTGTTCTTATAAATTTAGTTATATTGTATTGTAGCATTTAAGGAGTAATCCTCCATTCAGCTAGAAAACTTATCAGAAATCGAATAGATTTGAAGTTCTCCCAGCTTGTTAAGGACTACACATGAGACCTTATGACGAACCTCTGCGCAAGATTGCTGGGAATACCTCTTCATATCCTGATATATATTTTGTAATTGGCTCAAACTTAGATTCAACGTTTTTGAAACCTATAACCAGATTTTCTGTGCGATTCCATTTGGCATATATTTCACTTACCCTGATAAACCCGATGATGTCCGACAACAAACTCAAGTTTGCGCGACCAAGGATTCACGAAACTAGTCCACTCCGTCTTGAGGAGGATGTAGTATCCATTCTGAACGAGGAAGCGATAGGGCTTACTGCAAAAGGACACGCCAGCCGTTTGTCCATTCTTCATGACCATTTCGTACGCCTCCTTAATGATAGGGAGATCCTCGTGATGATAGAAATCCATAATGGACCTTCCAATCAGATCCTGCGGCAAATAGCCAAGCGCACTAACCGAAGCGCTATCCACATGCGATATGATTGCAGCAGCCGTGTGGCGTATGGCAAACTTGGGACTCTTCGACGAGAGAATCTCATCGCAAACTGCAAAATAAATGTGGATGATGGGATTCAATTAGCAAGTGCTTGAAGGTCTCTAGCTCTTAGAGTCTCTAGCATCGGATCAGAATAAGTTATATGCATTTGTGTTAACTACGTAAGCTATATATGTGAATTATTATACTAATGAATAAATCAATTTAAATAACAAAAAAGCGAATAATAGAATTCTTCTAAGAACAAACTTAAAGAACGAAAGCACTCTGAAAATTGTACATATTTTTCTCTAAATATTAGAAGAGTCCATCCTGAAATTAAGAAATGCAAATACTGGCTTAGATAAAGCCACAACCTTATATTTTACAGATTTACTTAATTCATTTCTGAATAAAAAGTAAGCAAGCCTTGATTTGGTTTTTCCGAGTCTATATTTCATATGAGATTGAAGATGATTTCTTCTTCGTTCTTAAAAATAGCGTCATTTTGGTACATTCTGCCTCACACACTCACCCTTGTAGCTGCTCCTGATGGGTGTGGCAGTGATGACCAGCAGCATATTGGTGCCATTGGAGACCACATAGTTGTCCGGTCGCGCCTCTTCGGGCGCCTCCCGGAACGTCAATCCCAAGCGGAAGGGTTCATAGTTAACGGAACGTCCGATGACACCAAAACCGCCGGCGGCCAATCCCCGATAGCGTCGGAGCATCACACATGTGCTTCGGGCATCCTTGGGGAGGCTGCCGCGTGTCTCGGCAATTGGGATGCCCGTCGTGATTTGACTGGCGAATGTCGAGCGATCCTTGACATGCACAAAATCGATGAAGGATCGACCCAGCCACATATCGCGCGGATAGCCAAGGACATCGGTAATGCTGGGCGTCGTATACAGCACCATGCCATCGTGCATGGAGATCACACAACAGAAGCTATCCTCCTTGGACCGCTCATGATGTGGATGGTGATTCGAATGTGGATGCTGATGTGGGTGCTGATGTGGATGCTGATGTGGATGTTGTCTGTTGGCGCCAGCAGCAACCGTTTTCAGTTTGCCCAGTGTCACTTCCCAAGACTTGTCGGCCTTGATGCTGTCGCCAACGTTTGGACAGGCGGATAATCCAGTCGACTGCAATGCTATGCCATTATACGATTTCGTTGAGAGCAACTGTTGCACCTGCTCTAGTTGATTGTTGGTCGACTCGCTCAGCTCCGAGTCGAGCTGGTCGTCCATCTGCTGTTGATCGCTGGCCGGTTGATCGCTCTGCAATTGTGTGTCCTGCAGATTCTGGAGCTGTTCGCAGCTGGCGCTGTTCGATTTGGTCAGCAGGAGCAGCTTTTGCTCCTCGGCATTATCGATATGCGATGCGATTGCTGTTGCCGTCATTTGCCCCGGACATTTGGCCTTCTTCTTCTTGCGGCACTTGTCCTTGTTGCGCTTGGAGATCAGATCGCTGCTGCTGGTCTGTGTGGAGGGCTTGCCCCCATATCCACTGCTGCCGGAGGAATGACTGCCGCTCAGCCGGGACTTGGAGCTGCCACTGGAGTGCAAATCAAGAATATATGTGGTCACCATAGATGATATTATAAGTGGAATTCTCACCTGCGCTGTGATTGACTGTTGCTGCAGCTGTTCGAATAGGCCGAGTCGGCTACCTTTGTGTTGTGTGTTGACTCCGATGATTCTGTCTCCATTTTGAATTTTTATTTATTTGCTCGTCGGCAATATTCAAATTTAAGTACTCGTTGAATTACTTGATAAGGTCTCAATATTCGACTAAGGTAAAAGATAAAAGATAAAAGAACAAAGTTAGCAAAAGTTGGCATAAGTTTTAATTAATTTTTAATAGGTCTTGTTGTGGTCGCTAACAATTGAATTGAGATATACAGCAGCTGAAGAGCATAACATAATTATTATATTATTCTGTGGTGTTGTTTTTTAAGAATTAAGTAAAATTAGCAGAGAAGAAGAGAATAACATCTATATATAGTATACAGTATGTGATTTATGTATTTTTTAAATTAATTACTGTTGCTGATTCAGTTAATCTCTGTTAGAGCCGTATTAAATTGCTGCATCCATTGTATTGATTAATCCTTGAGTACACTTGCACTTGCTCAATGTAAGCCCATAATTGAGGTGCTCAGCACTGTCAGATCTCTTGCGCAAAAATATATGTTATATAATCAAGATTAATGATTTTTATTTAGGACTAGAATGATTATAGCTGGCGCATTGCACAACAGTTTGCCACTCTTTCTTTTTGTTCTTATCGAAATCGGTAAATCACATGTTAAGGTTTCATTTCAATCTTGACAGATACAATTTTGGTGGATGTCTATCAAATATTTGCATTTTCCTTTCGTTCCGTTTTCAGCCCAAAAATGTATTTATTTCTTGCGTTGCATAATTAGTAGCACTCAGTCTTCAGCATAAATAAGGCCAATGCACTCCGTACACCCTAATATATAAAATCCAACTCCTAAAATAAATATATATACAAAAAACTTGCTACCCAATATTTTGCTGTTGTCAACATTTATATATATGTGATATATCTTGGCCAGCTGCAGATTATATTATGCTACACTGTTCTCACACATGTATTTTTTCGCATTGTATGTATTTAACAAAAAACTATTTTTTAGGGTTTCTTATGTGAGCTTGATAAAATTTGTAAAGTTGTTCATTAACATGACGAGGCATATTCATAAAAATTTTACATTTTATTGCTATCGGAAATCGATTTTTTTCGATATTCGTGATACACACGACACATTCGGGTGTTGATCTTGATCTAGAATATATACATATACCTTATGGGCTCAGAGATGCTTCCTCCCGCTTTCTGTTACATGGTTCGGCACAAATTCATAATATCCTATCACTGCTCTATTATTTCATTAATTGATACTCTCATACACATTCAGTTTGATTCATTTAATACGGTGCATTTTGGTAGCTGAATAAACCAATCAATTTGTTATATAACTGCAAGGACTCAAATAACGATTGTGTTACTCCTTCAGTAAATGCATTATTGGTCACTGTGCAAGATTATGTCAACCATTTTTGTGGCAAAATACAAAATTCTCAATCTTAAGTTCTTATTATAAGTTTCCAATTTCAATATGTAATATAATATTCCGGTTGTTTTTTTGCAATTAGTTTATTTTATTTGAGTAAATTGTAATTATTTATTATATTTAAGAATTGAAAACAACATGACTTGCATATAGAGAATATATATATATATATATATATATATTATATTGCTATTGTGACGGGACTACCGTAATTGAAATTCAGTTCGTATATTCATATGCACGTAGCTTTCCACTACGTTGAGCCGGTGCAGATGAGTGCAATTTTTGTGCTCAGCCGTTTAAAGCTCTCTCTCGCTCTCTCAGCTCTGCTCTCTCTCTCACACACATCTCTCACACAGACGACACCCATACATTGATGTGCCCAAGGGAATTACTCATAAATGCGCACGTTGAACGTAAACATGTAACGAAACAACACAATGACAACAACAAGAACAACAGCAACAACAACACAGTTTATGTAAGTATTTCATTGAGCTTGTGGACACTAACACAGTCACAGTTCTATAAGATCGAATCAAATGCGACTGCTCTTGTTGCTGCTGTTGTTTTCGTTGTTTTATTCCTCAGCTGCGCACTCTCCAAAGCTATGCGTTCCTATTCATTCACATGCACTTACTCCCTCTCTTTCTCTCTCTCTCTCTCGATCAACTGATTGCAAATGCAGTTTCAAATATGTATCTTATATTGAATAAATTCACATATATTTCAATGTGATTTGTTTTTGTTTTGTTTTTAATATATATGTGTTGCACTTTAACTGCACTTGCACAAAAAGTAAAAACAAAATGTCCGTATTAACGTTTTACCTGAAGAAATGTTTACGTTCTTGCCGCTCAATCGCGACCTACTTGTTGAAAACTCGCCCGAATACTGACAGACTCTCGATAGCTGAGAGACGAGAAGCGCACTGGCCAAGCTTTGCAATATTTGCAAACACACACAGACACACATACAAGCATTTCACACACACAGAAACACGACACGCTGCAACACCAGCAGCCCCAACGTGCGTTCTTCTTCGGCATTTCCCATCGCTCGTTGAGAATTCGGCATTGTTCGCTTTGACATACTTTGCCTGGCTTTCGCTTAACCCATTGCTGGGCCACTCAATTTACCAACCTGCAAATGGTAACGCAATAAATTTTGCAGCTAAAACTATATATAAAAAAGAAAAAAAATCTAAATTATTTTTTAATGTTTACTTTAAAGTATTGATATCAGACAATCTTATATATATATAGCCATTATTTATGCATTTACCTGCTGCATGTCCCGAGTTGCTGTACGAATTTAGACCCGTTTGGTCCCTTTTGGGGTTAATGTTTGTCGGTGAACGTAATCAAAGCTACGTAAGAATCATTAGTAGTGGCAACTGTTATTAAAGGAACGCTGCTGGTTATCGGGAAGTTGACTGCTGCCGCGCTGCTTGAATGGTCCATGGTCTGGCCACACAGTGGGGAGGGGGTTGGCTTGGGTTGTGTAGCACGTTAATTCAGCATGAATGTGCGTCAAACTGTGCACGCTGCGAGTCACGCATAGCAGCCACGTGAGTTGCTTTTGTTCTTGTAACTGATATTGTTTATTGTTTGTCACTGTTTCTCGCTGCCCGCCCTTGCCTTGCCTTGCCTTGCCTTGCCCCTTACCCTCTGTCCCTTGCCCCTTAGCAGTCTGTCATGGCCTTGCATTAGTTATCGTCAAACGAACGCGAAAACTGCACCAATTTGGTGTGGCAGCCTTTTAGGCGTTGTCAGATATTGAATTATGATTCAGATTGTGACATGATGCCTACGTTCTCGTTTCGAAAGATATATCTTTAAAATTGAGGTGCCACATGAGTAAAGGTACTTTATGTGCCTGTTACATACCTTGACACATCTGTATTTTCATTTAAATATAGAAATATCAGCAATTATTTGCCATTATGCACATGTCTCAGGAAATGCGGGTGTGCACGTGAACAGTGAAAGCACTGAAAAAGCCTTTGGGCTACGGAACGCATCGCCCGCTGGGATTGTCATGAAATGCCATGAACCAGATGGCAAACCAGACATGTGCAACATACTCTGGCAATTTGTCAGTAAGTAAAGTATTTGAAGAATTCACACATTGAAGACATTTTTTTGGTTGTGCCACTTGTGGCAGAATGTGAGTCAAGAATATATATTCTTGAAAATAATGCGTTTGCTCTAGAATGAAATGTTTCAAATGTTTGACTGTCACATCTTGTGACACGATTCGCTATGAACTATATGCTTGTTTTACGATCATTTCAACAGTTTAATCAATTTGATGAGAAGCTCATAATACCCTTGTGTATAACGTATAGAAGGGTATATCTTGCGCCTGACGACATGCAATTACTCGGTAGTCGGTAAATGCAGTGTTGCATGTTATGTTGCTCAAGCCGAGGGCATCCAAGTGGACGCAGCGTTTCCCAGACGATAAGAACGAGCCAGAAGAAGATATCTCTCGCTCGACTGCTAACGCAAGGTGCAAACACGTGAGAGAAGCGTGAAGCGGGAAGTGAGTGACTGAAGTGATTGGAATGGGAAGCGAGAAACGAAAAGCAAGAAGCGAGAAGCGATTGCGGGCCACACTTCACAGCCATAAATTGAGTTACAGGCTAAAACTAAATGGGACTCCATTTCAGTTTCAGTTTCGGTTTCAGTCTACCTTTTGTCACCGCATCCACGACGAGGTGGGGTGTTTGGGGTAGCTACGGCATCAACACACAATTAAAACTCAGTTAGCTAAATGTGATACCAACGAACAAGTTAGCAAAGCAAAATGACACAAACACCAAAAAAACAATGAGACAAACTCGAAACCCAAACTCAATCTCAACCAAACAGATACAAGAGAAAAACCCGTAGGTTGTCGTTTGTCGGTTTGTTGTTTGTTCCTCAGTTCCTACTTGGATCATATCTGTGAGATGTGCACAGAAGTGAGGTGTTAAATAATAGCATGGTTGGAGGAGTGGTGGAGAGTCTTTACTCCCCTTCTTCTTCTTCTTCTTCTTATTCCTCTTATTCTTCTTTATCTTAAAGCGTTGTAAGCGATTTCCTTTTAATGACAATTTTTACAACTAAATGTTTTGTGGACATTACACCAGTTTTTATGGCCTCAAAATTAAAGGGAACTTCAGTTTGGGGTACTCTCTTTGGGGGGTATTTGAAGTGCGAATAGAGATTGCTTAGTTCAGCTTAAATTTGGAGATTCGTTTGACAAGTGACAGGAAATGTTAGTTGTATCTCGTTTATTATTAAGGAGCATTTATGTCAAGGCATTTAAAGAATAAAAAATACACCGAAAAATAAAGTTTTATCAAATATGGAATATTATCAACGAAAATCTTAAATGAAGTATATCAATATTAAATTATAAACTTCAACCTCAAATGTGGATCAATGCCTTTTTGACTATGTTTTGATCTTTAGAACAGTATTGTATATAAAATTGGGAAATACGTAAAAAGACAAGAGCAATCCGCATTTCCACATTCCAGAGCAATGGTACATTTGGCAAAAAGGAAACTTTCATTTTCAAAAATCGATCCTTCAGTTACAAAAATTTCCATTTCTTGAATAATAAGTAGATAAGCGATTACTAAAGGGTCCCTAACCTCAAGCATTGACCTTCAGCAAAACGCATTATACATCATTTAAAATGCCAAGTCATGGGCATGCATTGTCATAAAGCGAGCTATTCGGAATTGTGAACTTGCTACACGCCACGATCCAACTATCCAACGATCCTACGATTCAACAAATCCATTTCCATTTTCAAATGTTTTCGCCTTGAACGCGTTGCAAATATTTCGCACATACGTTAAAAAAGTACACCTAAAATATGTGCATAACAAAATAATCATATAAATATGTATATAAGAAATGCAAACGCGGCTCAAATGAAAATTAGTTAAATTAAAGACGGGGCAATTTCGATGGAACAGCTGAGAATCATATCATATATATGTACGTGTATATATACATGTATATATATATATATGTATTTGTGTATGTGTGTGTATTTTTATATGGGAGGTTGGAGGTGCCTGAGAGAGCGACCTTTAATGGTGCCATTGTGTGCTAAACAGCTAGTAGAGACTTAAGACGCCATCCACCATCAAGCCACTGTCTGAATCTGAATCTGCAAGATGAAGCACCACCAGCAGCAGCAGCAGCAGCAGCAGAAGCAGCAGCACCGCTAGCACCACCAATACCAGCTGGCGGATTCACACGCTCTGCGTTTCCATTGTTCCCACAATTTTCCATTCATTCACTTCAGTTTGCTTACTTCTGTTCCTATTTTGTTATAAGTTTGGCTCCGGAAAAAATTACACACACACAATTCCTCTGCACTCCCCTTTCTCCAACATATATATACATATATTTTTTGCATCTTGTGGCCTGTCTTTTGTCATTTTGGCCACTGGCTGTCGGCGTCGTCGTCGCCATCCATCGTCTTCATCTTCATTTTCTTCTTCTTCTTATGCCACATGCAATGCCAAGCTCCCCCTCTGTAATGAGCGTACTTTATATGGGGTTACTGAGCACATACTTACTACTTAGAAGTACCTATTATATATAGTCTTTCTCTCCCTCTCCCTCTCGGTCTCTCCCATTATTTCTCAATATCTCTGTTCCCTTCTTGCATAATGTCATGTAATAAGTACCAAGCACTTATTCTTTTATTCTTGTTGTATCGTGGGAGCTGCTTTAACTTAATTCATTGATCTTTCAGTTTCAGCTATATTCCAGACAAGAAATGTATACTTGATACTAACTCAATTATCATTATCTCTGCTGTTCAACTTATCAACATCAAAGATTTATTTGTGATATATTTTGTAGATACATATAGTGAATGTATTTCCATTTTTTTGTGAATAAATCATTATACATATGTATGTGCATCTCTATTCTTGAAATGTGCACGTAGCATCAGATTTTTGTATACAAACTTCTTTGTCTTCTTACTTCCTCGTAAGATAGTTGTGCTGAAAAAATAGTAATTCTCCCCATAAAGTTAAGTTTTCGGTGGATTCATCTTCAAGAGTTCTCAATACTAGTCATATATTAAATGGATGCAATTTAAAGAGTTTATGTTGAATACAAATATTTCCAATTTTCTGTTTTGTGACCTTCAGATTACTCCGAAGAACAATTGGTTTCCATTACAAACTTTGTAGCGGTGATATTCCTATTTTTTTGAATGGTCAGTGGAATAGCTTCCTGTATACCCATGTTCAACACACACGATCTCGAGACGAGCACGTTCAAACACACATGAAAAAAAATTGTCGTCGGTCACCGTAGCCAATGATCGCTTAGGGTGCAATTGTAGTATAGACAGATACGTTAGAAAGACAAAGAGTGAACGGATAGTGACGGGGAGGGGAGGGGAGGGAAGGGTGTTGCCGAACTGTTGAAGAGTTGGTCATAAAAGTCGCAAGTGCAGCGCATAATTGCCGCTGACAACACGCACAAGTACATATGTATATACATACATATATACATCTACATATGTACATATGTATGTATATAGCAGCTGCTGAGACCCTCCCCCCACCCCAAGTCTGGGCACTGAGATTTGGCATGCGATCTTCAGCAGAGCTGTGAGCTATTGTACCCTATAGTCATTGAAAATTGGGATACGCTATTTTGAAAAACACACTGAATATGCACCAAGACAAATAAACAAGTTTAAGTCAAGATAACAAATCATAAGTTAAGCCAGGCAGATATTCTCAGATTGCGTGAGTTTATTTAATTTTCAACAATTTCGAAGCAAGTTCTAAATT
The DNA here is from genome assembly GCA_035043445.1 of Drosophila silvestris. Classification (NCBI taxonomy): domain Eukaryota; kingdom Metazoa; phylum Arthropoda; class Insecta; order Diptera; family Drosophilidae; genus Drosophila; species Drosophila silvestris. The sequence goes on from JAWNMZ010000016.1 coordinate 879,646, forward strand.
CTCCTTTCTATGCATTTCCAAATTTGTCGATCGTAATTGATCGTGAGGTAACATCAAGTCGTGCTCACTAACAACGAACACATAATGCCATGTTGTAGTTTTTTTGTTTTTTTGTTTTTGTTTTAGTTACCCACTCGGGTTACATGCGAACACCACCTCAATTCACATGTTTTGTTCGTCGTCGTCGTCGTCGTCTTTATTTCTGAGAGCCGAGCGCATGTTGAGTTTTTTGCGCCGTCGCAGAGCCGAGCAGCCTCAAGACGCGTGGAAAAGCGAGCCGAAAGCGTTGCGAGTCGCATTTTCATTTGCGTTTGCTCAGTCAACTTCCGTCACGAAACGCGTTCGGACGTGAGTCTTAAACGTCGATCGCAAGCCAGCTAACCGAATAAGAGCAAACCGCTATTATCAACGAAAAAAAACTCGAGAATTTCACGAATATATTTTTGTTTACGTTTTTGTTTCCGTGTTGTGTCTGTGTGTGTGTGTTTGTTTTGTTTTGTTTTGTGGTGGTGTCTTTCGGTCTGCATTGGCGCGTAACGAGCAGCGTTGAACTAACCCCCTAAAGTTCTTGCTTGCTCGCTCTCTCTCGCTCTCTCTCTCTGTCTCTATATCGCTCTCTGTCTCTACTTTGTCTCACGGGGTGTCCTGGGCACAGGATGCGCTTCACTGGATTCGCGCACCTGTTTTTTCTGTTTCAGTGCAGTAACAAAAACAACAACAACAACAACATCAACGAAATCGAGTCGTCAACAACAAGTCGCGCGTAAAATTCCCAGCAAAAGTTTTGTGTCGAAATTTGTTTCGCCGGTAAATATATAATTTATGCAAAAAATAGAAAAATACAAAACAAAAAAACCTTCATTTCAAGATATGCTATATGGTTAGTTAGGTGGAAAATTCAACTGGTTGGCAGAGAACCTGTTGGTAAATATTTGTTGTTGTGTTATGTCAGAGTTGTGTGAGAGTTTCCGATAAGAAAAACTCCCACATTTTGTCACCATAACAATTTGAACCTTCTTTGAACCCACATATTTGAATATGGAAATTTCTTGGTAACAACCGGAACCTGTCTTAAATACCTTTTCGGCACTGAATATTTGTTGTTGCCAGTCGGCAAGGGAATTTAACGAGTAGAAAATGTTCATCATAACATATCATTTTAAGGATCTCATAAATCTGCACATATTAAAAACTGTAGCGGTTTTCATAAATTTGAAAACATATTTTATCTTGAGTTTCTTGACTTAACCTATTTTTACCTTAAAAATGTAGAACTGTTTATATTATTATGAAGCGATTTCAGAATTTTAATTAATGGTCTTCCGAAACTTTCAATTGCGATAAGTTCATCAAAACTCATTAGGTTTCTTTGACTTAAATGTATTTTTTTTATGTTTTTGGTTTCTGGAATCGAAATCTTCCGTACTTTTTCAAAATTGAGAGAATTTAAAATACAATGCTTTTTATAGATTATTTTTTCTATTGTTTATTATAAATACGAAAAACTAAGCCAACAATTCCTGATGTGTTTTATTTAATCCTTTTTTATTTGAGAAGTTAAAGGCGTTCATTCCACTGGCTTCCTTGAGTACCAAAACTTGGTTAACTTCAATAAAAACGTTTTTGATATTGCTTCAACTTTAGACCTATTTGCTATTGATGTGATATTAAAAACTAATAATTGCTGTTACAATTGAAATAGAAACTAGCAACTAGTTAATGGGGCTAACGGTTGAAGAAAGTAGCCAATGCAAGCAATCAGTATTCCTTGTCATGATTTTGATTATAATTATATTTATGATTATGTGCTAATATTGCAGGCATAGAGTTGAACTAATTGTGAATTGTAATTCGCAGCTCGAATGCAGTTGGATATTGTATGTTAACTCAACCCCGCGGCAACAATGCTGATTGTGGACATGCTAACACTGGCATTAACAAATGGACAGAGCGTGCTGAAGGAGAAGGAGAAGACAAAGGAGTGGCAACAATGTGATGAAGATGCAAATTATGAGTGCAATAGCAGTAGCGACACTAATCAAAGTATTGCTGTTGGAATTGAGGCAACTGCAACAACTGCAACAACTGCAACAAGAGCAGCAGCAACAGCAGTAACAACAGCAGCAGCTGTGGGCAACATAGCCAACGTTGGCCGAGTCTTAAATGTGGTTGATGTCGATGATGATGACGTTGATTTGGCATGCGAGGCACGCAGCATTAGTGTTCAACTAGCTGGCGTGCAGCAACAACAACAACATTACAAGGCGCATTGTGCGTGGCAGCCGAGAGGGGCGACGAGGGGCGGCGGCTGGCAGGCGTGCCAGCCAGCGCCAGACAACAAATTGAATGGCATGCAAAGACAGGCGCAGGCGCGTGCTGAATACAGCGGCAACAACAACAACATCAACACAGGAGCGGAAGTTGCCACAAAATTGGAGAGCGCGCAAGTCGAGCGTGAGAGCGTGAGAGGGAGCGCAAACGCAGGCAGTGCTGCTAACCATGGCCAACAAGAACAACAACAGCAGCAGAAGCAACCACCACCAAACAGCAATGTGACAACAGGCAACAGCAACAGCAACAACAACGACAACAACGACAACAGCGCCTGCTCAATACCTAAAATTCAGAGTGAGCTTTTCAAAGCCAAACTCAAAGCAGCAGCAGCAGCAGCAGCAGCAGCAGCAGTGCTAGCAGCTCCAACAGCTCCAGCAGTCGTCGCAGCAAGCGCAGCTGACAAACAGCAGCAGCAGCAACAGCAACAGCAGCGACAGCAGCAGCAGCAGCAGTTAATAACAAATTTTGTACAAAATAATACAAAAATTGAGAAACAATTGTTGAAAATTTGTGCAAATAACAATACAAGTGTTGACCAAATACACCAGCAGCCAGAAGAAGAGGAAACATCAGCAGCAGCAGCAGCAGCAGCAGCAGCAGTTGTAGCAGTAGCAGCAACGCAAAATTTGTATACAGGCGTCAACAGCGACGCTGACAGCGCAGCTGACGACGACGCGCAACGTACAGAAAAATTTGTGCAAAAGAAGCAAGAAAAAAATGGCAATCAAAATGCGTTAAATGTGAAATTTTTTTTCAATACTCAAGTGAAAATGTGCAAATTGACGTAGCAACAACAGTAGCAGCAGCAGCAGCAGCAGACGAGACAGCAACAATAACAACAACAACAACATTTGTTAGCCAGGCAAATGAAATTGTAAAACGGCACCAGACAGAATCGCAAAAGGAGAAGGAGAAGGAGGAGGAGGAAGGGGAGCAGAAGCAGAAGCAGCAGGAGCAGGAGCAGGAGGCGAACTCGACGCCATTGCCATTGCCATATTTGAAGTTAGCAGAGACGAAATTATGGCACGAGCCCATTGCTGTTGATAATAATAATGCCGTTGGTGTTGCTGCTGGTACTACGATTGTCCAGCAGAAGCCATCGCCATTGCCATCGCAGAGTGTGCCAGCAAATGTTGATGTTGTTGCTGCTGACGATTACGTGGATTACGTGAAAAGTGTTGCAGACAACAAAGCAGTCGAGCAACAACAACAACAACAACAACAACAGCAACAAGGCGACGAGTGCACTTTGAAGCAATTGACATCGCACTCTATTGCAGCAAATAGCGAATTGCAGATAGAACGAGTAACGAGTAACTATAACGGTAACGGTAATGGTAACGAGTGCGTATCTAACTACACGCTCATCGACTGCGATGCAAACGATCAGCAGGCAATTAAAGCAGGCCACAATAATAACAACAATAACAACATCACCAACAACGAGTAACAACGAGTGCAACAACAACAACACCAACATCAACATCAACAAGACGAGCAATAATCCAACAACAGCAATCAGCTGCAACGATTACGATCTTATTGATTTTGAGCAGGATTTGGTCGATGATTTTGTGGCCAGTCAGCGTCTGAAACGTTTACAGCACAATTTTCAGGGACGTGTTAACAGTGGCAGCAACAACAACAACACCAGCACCAACACCAACAACAACATCAGCAGCAGCAACAACAGCTGTAGTGTTCCTGCTGAAGTTGATTGTGTAAAGGCATCCTTGAGACAGCAACAACAACAACAAGAACAAGAAGAAGAACTACAACTAGATGCCAGCACATCGTCAGTTGAGCACACAACAAAGAAACTACCCTCGTTGCTAGCAATAGCAGCAGCAATAGAAAATTGCCCAACAAGAACAGCAACAACACCCACTCCTTCCACTCCTTCCACAGCAATTGCCAACAATAATAAATTAGTGAGTGGCTCAAGTGCATTGCAATTAAATGCAAATTATATTCAAGGCATTGGAAATGATAAAATTGCCAGCAGTTCGAGCAGGAGTTCGGCAGCAGCAGCAGCAGCATTGGGAGTAGACAGCAGCAGCAGCAATTGCTGAATACTCAGCTGCCAGACTTATCGTCACTGCGCGTGAGCGGTGAGCGTGCAAGCGGTAGCGAGAGCTTGAGCGTGAGCGCAATTGAAACTGCTGTCGCTGACAGTTGTCGTCGCATTGACAGCGACCAGGTGCTGATTGAAATTGAAGCACTTGGCGAGCAGGTGCTCGAGACTACAACAGCAATAGCAACAGCAACAGCAACAGCAGCTACAGCAAGAGCAACAGCAACAACAGCAAGCGTTGCAACAACTGGCATACGCAGTGCTTTTGTGCCGACAGATAGCAGTTGTGGCAACAATTGCAGCGATTCGTTGGCGGACGCTGCTACGGTTGACGCCGCCAATTTTGTGACCACACTCAGCGAGTTTGATGTGCAGCGATTTGGCGAATATTTGAAAGCGGCAAGACAGCTTCAACTGCTCGACATTAATCACAATAGTCAAAGTCAAAGTCAAGCGCCAACAGTACCAGTGGGTATTAAGCAGCGACGTGGTTTTCAGTGCTACGACGAGTTACTCGCTGAATTTGTTAGCGAGCAACAGGACAACGACAACGACCACAAGAAGGACACGGAGGCCGAAAGCGACAGCGAGTACAGCGATAGCAATTGCAACGAGTGCCAATGCGATGAGTGCTTAGCGTATGCAGAATACACCATTTTGACGAGCAGCAGACACAACAACAACGAGTACAACAACAGCAACAAGAGGAAGCATATAACGAGTGCACTCGTTACCACACACACCACATCATTACCAACAATTGCAACGGCAACCGAATCACTATTCACAATGCGTGAAGTCAATGGCCAGCTGCGCGGTCTGCTCAAGAAACCCAATCGACCGCCGCCGGTGCGCAAAAATCGTGTGGTTTTCGACGAGACACGCAACGAGTTCTTCGAGGCGGACTATATAATATTGATACGCGAGGATTGCGCCTACGACGAGGAGGACGAGGAGCCCTGCACCTGCGGCGAGCACGAGCTGGTGCGCCTCTGCTGCGAAGAGGGTTGCCAATGCAACTATGCGGTCAATGCCGCTGAGACAGCGGATGGACGAACGCCACAGGTGAGTAAACGAGTTGAATACCTTTACAAATACATGTAAGCTAGGGGCTGGGGAGGGATCCGAGCTTACTTCCTGCTGCACTCCCCGCGTTAAGCGGATTATGTCGAATGTTGCACAAGTGCTCAAAGCTGAAGTGCTTAGGCTGCCTAAGCCTCTTTCTCCTCTCTTTTTCTCTCACACGCTCTCTGCACATGAGTGTGTGTGTGTGTGTGTGTGTAGTGTGTGTGGGTGAGGAAACCAGCGAATGCCTTAGATTAATGAAACGTTGACCAATTGCAAATAATTGCTAAAGTCAAACATCCCAACTCTTTTCATACATTTTTTGTGTAGTTGAGAAAAACAAAAAAAATATGTAAAAAAATTACTAATGGCTTTATTTGTTTGTTAAGCAATTCATTTCTACAATTACATTTTGTAATTTAAAAACGATAAACGTTTGTTTCTATTAGAATAAACTGTGATTTGCATACAATTTTTGCTTGCAAGTGTAGCTTGTGTGTGTGGTGTGCGTTGCACGTGCAACAGCCGAGTTGCCTCGACCAAATTGACGGTTCGGATTGCGCTTAAGCCACTTGCTGCCGCAAAATCTCGTGCCTCTTCTGGCATGTTGTCCAGAAGTTGTCAACACTTGCGAATCGATAATATTATCCAACTCATATTTAACTGTCAGAAGCAGGCATCATTTCTTTTACATTGATTTGTTTGTTTACAAACATTGATTACTGCTGACAGGTGACAATAAATTCTCTCCCTTCTCTGTCTGTCTCTCTATCTCTCCCTCTCTCTCTCTCTCCTCCCTCTCTCTCTCTGTTCTCTGTCTGCTTTTGATAACATTTTGTTATTGACATTCCTTGTAGTTTCTCTGTGAACTGTGAATTTAACATCACTTTTGCTTTACTTGACTTTTTTTTCATCAAATCAATAAGTTGAAATTAAAGTAAATTTCAATTGAAGGGCTAAAATCATTTTTCTTCCTTACTCACTTTGTTGACGTTTTATTATTGGTATTTTCATTCCTAAGGTCACACTATATTATATCATCATTATAGCCAATTTGCTTTATTTGCCATTCATTCATTTGTCAAACGGTTGACTCATCATTCGCAATTTCCTTTCAGCTTGGCGTTCTTGTTGTTGTATTTACATTTTTCCTTTAGACACTCACACCTACCCATTTTCTTCGATTTGAATAGCATTCACGGACACAGTCACGAGGGATTTTAGTCCTGTGCATTCAATAACATTATTCAGAGTCCTTAAAGCTCTTGCTTTTGAATACCATCCTCAAATTGTAGCAAAGCCATTTTAATCGCCTTGAAGGACACCCACATATATACATATATGAGCCCATATGTAAATTCTTGAGCAGTCTGTTTAAGATTTAGAACTTTATTTCGTTATTTCAAGCTAAAATTCTCATTATAGCTGTTTTTCTTGCAGTAGTTTGCCCAACGCTTTTAAGATATTTTCCATATACAAATTTGTTCGTTCCAATTATTTTTGTATTATGTTTGTAAAATGGAGAACCTTTTATGTTCTTCGCTTTGTTTTCGCTTTTGCATTTTTCCTTTAATCGCTTTTGTAAGCTGAATTTTCGCAAAAATATTTGCGTTTGTCTCAATTAAATTGCATTTTTCTGTTTTAAGTTGCTTCAAAGAGCTCGATGATCAAATGGAGTATTTCACTCATTGCATTGCTTTGTGGTCACTTTGCTTAATTATTTCTCACTTTGCTCCAACAGGTGCATTCTTTTTTCTTTATCAACTTGCCTCACTATCCGATTAACAGTGGCAACATAAACATACACATAAACAAAGTTACCTTTTGTACACTGTACACAATACTCCAAAATAGTTACAATTGAATTTAGATCACTTGTTATTTGTCGCTTCTCTCTCTTTCTCTCTCTGTCTCTCTCTCTCTCTCTCTCTCTCTGTATACTATTCGATCAGAGTATCTCCAGTTTCTTGCATATGCTGCATCCTTCAAGTGGCAGTCAAGGCGATTCAAGTTGCAAGTCAGCCACACATTGTGTGCATTGTTTGCTGCAGCTACAAGTTTGTAAATTGCTTGCCACCCACGTAACCTCCTTGCACCAGCACCTCTCCCCCAGCCACTTTATGGCATCCCCATTGCCAGCCACTTTGCTCCATTCGCTGTATAAAAACTTTTACACAAAATGCAACCTGAAACTGCAGCAACATTTTTGTTGCTGTTGTTGTTGTGTGTGTGTGTCTGTGTGTGTGTGTGTGGTGGGTGTATATTATGTGCTAACTACATACATATATTTATGTACGTATGTATATACAGAAGATATATTGTTTTATGAAATTGTGCCTTGAAGTGTGCCCTTTATCGTGATGTTCGCATTTCATATTCTAA